>PVJI01006458.1:0-86391 GCA_004026765.1 Micronycteris hirsuta | reverse complement strand
CAGGGGGAGGTTAGAATAGTATAGGAAGTGCAGGAGCAGAAGGACTTATGTGTATGACCTATGGACAAAACTAAAGGGTGGGGAAAGGGGGGGTAAGGGGGTGGGGGGCAAGAAAGGGGGGGAAAGTGGGGCAACTATAACAGCATAATCAATAAAATACAGTTTAAAAAAAAAAAGAAATGTTACCCGGCTGGTGTAGCTCAGTGGATTGAGCGCAGGCTGGGAACCAAAAGGTCCCGGTTCGATTCCCAGTCGGGGCACATGCCTGGGTTGCAGGCCAGGTCCCCGGTGAGGGCCATGTGAGAGGCAACCATACATTGCTATTTCTCTCCCTCTCTTTCTCCCTCCCTTCCCCTCTCTCTAAGAATAAATAAAATCTTAAAAAAAAAAAAAGAAATGTTAAAGGGACTTATTTAAGAAAAAGAAGATGAAAACTATGAACAATAAAATGGCAATAAATACATATCTATAAACAATTGAATCTAAAAACAAACTAAGCAAACAAGAACAGAGACAGAAGCGTAGATAGGGAGAGGATTTTGATGGTCATCAGATGGCAGTGTGTTGTGGGGGGATGGGTGAAGAGGTGAGGGGATTAAGAAGTACAAATGGGTAGTTACAGAATAGCCATGGGGATGTACAGTACAGTGTAGGAAGTGGAGTAGTCAAAGAACTTATACACATGACCCATGGACATGAACAATGGTTGGGGATTGTCTGAGGGAGCTGGGGGTGCTGGGTGAAGGGGCGCAAAGGGGGCAAAATCAGGAAGACTGAAATAGCATAATCAATAAAATATAATTTTAAAAAGAAAAGACAACAGACAGGCTCAGTTAAAGTGAAGCTTGACCTTTGTTAGGGAAAAATACTGCCTTAGGACAAGACTAACCACCATGAACCACGTTTAGTTAAAAAGTTTTCATTTCAGACCATCCTATGTGGTTACTTCAGGTGTCTGAGTTAATGAGGCTGCCACGCAGGCCTCCTCTAAGCTTGTCAGGTTTAGAATGTGGCCCCTTTTCTCCCACACAATAGCTCTTGCAGTAGACAAAGCCTTGGTCTCAATGGCTTAACACAATGAAAGTTTAAGAAATGTCCAAATTGGGGAGAAGAGAGGATGCAGACAACTGTAACTGAACAACAATAAAGTAATTTTAAAAAAAAAGAAAGAAATGTCCAAACCTGTAGAGAATTTTTATGAGACTTTATTTAAGCCAAAATTGATGGCATACGCCAGGCAGCACAATCTCAAATGTTCCCCAAAATGGCAGCTTGCAGTTTCTTTTATGCACTTAAGGTTAAGGAGGGAACGAAGGAGCATTACAGGCAGGCAGGAGAAAGCAAGGTAGGGAGGGATTGGACTACAGGATAATTAATGAGATTATGTGTTTGCTTGAGGGTGGTCCCTGTTAGAAGGGGGATCTTGAAGGCACGGTCACCTATTAGGAGCAGCTGAAACAGAGCACTTTACCGGCTTACACACTCAGAAAAAAATGGACCGGGCTTGCTTAAGGCAAAGATAAGACTTTACTAAACAAGTTTTGCCTGCGGTATGACCATCCAAACCATGACCTACACAGTTAGGAATTTAAGTTCACCTCACCCAGTGAGTTTACTTTCCATAGAACCCTTTTTTCATTCACTATTGTACACCAATTTAGGCAGGAACTCGAATAGTGTTCCAATTAGGAGGTGAAGTCAAGAGTATTTATGAGAAAGTGAAGGGCAATAATTACATGAACGGAAGGAAGAAATTTCTATAGGTGTAAATAAGCTAACATGATGATGCTAATTCTAAAGAATGTCTTTAATTTTCAGTCCAGTCGTTATAATGTCTGCTTTCTTATTAGCTTTACGAAAGGTTGTTTGGAAAGCAAAGCTGCTCTAGGCCCAGCCCAAAAGTTATTCTCCCGCTTTTAACATACCAAAGGTTTGAGGAGTAAGACCTACAAGGCAGTTCCTCTGGACGGTAGCTCCACCTTCAAAAAGTAGCTCCATTTGCCCTGCCTGGGAATCTCAGTTGGTCAGAGCATCATCCCAATACACCAGCATTGTGGGTTTGATGCCCAGTCAGAGCACACACACACACGCGCGCACACACACACAAAGTAGCTCTGTTTATATTATTTTTCACTATGTTACAGTCCAGTGCAGATGGGTGGGGACAGCACTGCTTCACACAATCATTTAGGGTCCCAGGATCCTTCATCTTGTAACTCCCCTGTCCTCTGGGTGCTTGGAGCCCACTCCATAGAGAACCATACAGTAGCTGTTTTTTTATTGTCCGGGTCTAGAAATGGAATACCTCACCCCTTTTAAAGAACATAATTCAATTAAGTAAATAGAAGATCTAATTGGCTTTATTAAATGATTCATGAATGAAGCCATCCCATCCATCAACTAGAAGTGATATCATCAGTATTTAGCTAATTATTTTTTTTTAAGATTTTATTTATTTATTTTTAGAGAGAGCAGAAGGGAAGGAGAAAGAGAGGGAGAGAAACAGCAATGTATGGTTGCCTCTCACATAGCCTCCACCGGGGACCTGGCCCGCAACCCAGGCATGTGCCCTGACTGGGAATCGAACCGGGACCCTTTGGTTCCCAGTCCGTGCTCAATACACTGAGCTACACCAGCCAGGGCAGTATTTAGCTAATTATTAATAAAGGAAAGGGAGCAAAGGGAACAGACATTGAGTTTAATAAACTGGGGAGCATGAGCCTGTTTGCTTCACCAGGAAACCCCAGCTTCACACCCCAGGGGATTATAGCATTGCTCCACCAAGGCGATTAACCCTTCTCCTCTCCCATGCTGGATTATTTCAGGGAGCAAGGGGAGCTGCTGAAACAAGGAAGGGCCTAGGATAGATTAAGCAACAGGAGAGAGACTGAGCAGGGCTGCTTTGGCTCTCTAGACATACTATGGGAAAGAAGTAGGCCAAGATGGGGTTGCTGTCTGCTCACCGGAGAATCAGAGAAAAGGGGGTCTTTGGGACAGGTTCAGGGACTTAGCCCTGGATAAACTTCCGCTGCCCATCTCTCCCATGGTTGTAAGTCTTATGGGGTCCCTTAAAATTCAGGAGATGGATGCCTGTTGGGGAAGGGAAAGGCGCAGGGGGAAAGGCACAGGCACGCCCCTGGTAGGGAAAGCATGCACTAGGTCCTTTGGCTTGAAGGTTTTAAAGACTGAGCGTTTAGGGGAGATCTTAGAGGAGGATCTCAATAGACATTTTTTTTAAACTATGTAAAAAATTCTTTTTTAAAAAATATTTTAAAGATTTTATTTATTTATTTTTAGACAGAGGGGAAGGGAGGGAAAAAGAGGGAGAGAAACATCAATGTGTGTTTTCCTCTCATGTGCCCCCTATCGGGGATTTGGCCCCAACCCAGGCATGTGCCCTGACTGGGAACTGAACCAGCCACCCTTTGGTTCGCAGGCCGGTGCTCAGTCCACCGAGCCACACCAACCAGGGCTAGAAAATTCTTTATTTTTAAGTATATTTTATTGATTATGCTATTACAATTGCCCCACTTTTTTTTCTCCCCTTTATTCCCCTCCACCCTGCAACCTCCTCCGACCACCACTCCCCGCCCCCTTAGTGCATGTCCATGGGTCACACATATAAGTTCTTAGGCTTCTCCATTTCCTATACTATTCTTAACCTCCCCCTGTCTGTTTTGTACCTACCAATTACACTACTTATTCCCTGTACCTTTTTCCCCATTCTAGCCCCCTCCCTCTCCCTGCTGATAACCCTCCATGTGATCTCCATTTCTGTTATTCTGTTCTTGTTCTAGTTATTTGTTTTTGTTTTGGTTTTTTAGGTTCAGTTGTCGATAGTTGTGAGTTTGTTGTCATTTTACTGTTCATATTTTTGATCATCTTCTTTTTCTTAAATAAGTCCTTTTAACATTTCATATAAGGGCTTGGCGGTGACGAACTCCTTTAACTTGACCTTATCTGGGAAGCACTCTATCTGCCCTTCCATTCTAAATGATAACTTCGCTGGATAGAGTAATCTTGGATGTAGGGTCCTGCCTTTCATGGCTTTGAATACTTTTTTCCAGCCCCTTCTTGCCTGTAAGGTTTCTTTTTCGAAATCAGCTGATAGTCTTATGGGAACTCCTTTGTAGGTAACTGTCTCCTTTTCTCTTGCTGCTCTTAATATTCTCTCCTTATCTTTAACCTTGGGTAATGTAATTATGATGTGCCTTGGTGTGTTTCTCTTTGGGTCCAACTTCTTTGGGACTCTCTGAGTTTCCTGGACTTTCTGGAAGCCTATTTCCTTTGCCAGATTGGGGAAGTTCTCCTTCATTATGTTTTCAATTACTTGCTCTTTCTCTTCTGCTTCTGGTACCCCTGTGATTTAGATGTTGGAATGTTTAAAGCTTTCCTGGAGGTTCCTAAGCCTCTCTGCATTTTTTTTTTTAATTCTTGTTTCTTCATTCTGTTCTGATTAAATGTTTATTTCTTCCTTTTGTTCCAAATTGTTGATTTGAGTCCCAGTTTTCTTCCCTTCACTGTTGGTTCCCTGTATATTTTTCTTTCTTTCTCTTTGCAAAGCCTTCACTTCTTCCTCTATTTTGTGTCCATACTCAATCATTTCTGTGAGCATCCTGATTACCAGTGTTTTGAACTCTACATCTGATAGGTTGGCTATATCCTTATCGCTTAGTTCTTTTTCTGGAGTTTTGATCTGTTCTTTTATTTGGGTCATATTTCTTTGTCTTGGCGCACTGGTCTGGATGAATGTTTCTTCTTTAACTTCTTGGTTGTCAGACTTCTATACAGTTCGATTTTTTGGTAGCTCTTGTTGCTTTTTGTTTTTAAATTTGTTGTTATCCTTCTTTTGGTTGTGGAAGGAAGAAGAGTGTATTTACCTACACCTACACCTTGGCTGGAAGTCCTAGAATATTAATCATCTTTTCCAGACGTGCCCTTTCACGGCTGTGGTTTTGTTACTGAATAGCAAGTGGGGTCCTGCTGCCCACCACAACCCCCTATGCAAAATTCCAGAGGCAAAGTTTGGTGATAAAGGAAAGGAGTCTTTATTCAAAGCTTCAAGATTTTGGAATAACAGCATTCCACATGCATTAGTCACTTAAACCTATCAATTAAGGCTAAACTCTTTAACACCTTAGTTTTCTTATCATTCCCCTTGTTAGTTGTTTGTTTGTTTGTTTTTAATTTTATTTATTCTTAGAGAGAGGGGAAGGGAGTGAAACATCAATGTGCAAGAGACATTTCGATCGGTTGCCTCTTGCATGCCCCCAACTGGGGACCTGGCCTGCAACCCAGACATGTGCCCTTGTAACAGGGTGCAGGGGGCACCCAAATGGGGATTTGTAATGGGGTCCAGAACTCAAGGTGTCCAGGAAATATTAGAAATATATGTAAGATGTCCTCATCCCCACAAGTCTGAACAGGCCGGGGAATGGGACTCCTGGAGCAGGACCATTCAGAGCTGTTTTGCATAACAGCAGCCTTGCAGATAACCTCTGTCATTGTCATTTAACATATCTACAGCCTTTAACTGGTTTCATAGGTATGTTAAAGAGCTGTAAAGATGCTTTGAGCCAGGGGGATGGAGGAGACTTCCACATAGGATGTAACTGAGAGGCAACTCCCCCTGGACACAGCGCCTGCGTGAAAACTTGGAGATAATTGGCTCTGCGCCATGGCACCACACCTGCCCACAGTTAACATGGCAGCCCAATAAAGCTGGAAGAATATGAAGTGCTGGCAGGTGTAGCCAATTGAAGGAAGAGTCGGAAATGAGGCTGCAGAGGAAGACTGGCGCGAGTATTTAAACCCAGGCACAGCAGCCATATCGCTCTCTTGGACCACAAGGCTTTAGAGGAGTGGGGACCCCTCTTCCTGAGAGACAGGCTCTCTCTGTCTCTGTCTCTCTCTCTCTCTCTTACCGGACCACGAAGGGTAGGAGTGGGGACCCCTCCGCCTGAGAGACAGGCTCTCTCTCCCTCTCTCTCTCTCACTCTGGAACACATGGCTGTTGGTGAGAAGGGAGAAACACATGGCTTTGGGGCTCCCTTTGCCACTCAGCTTAGGAAGCTGGAAAGGAAGATGTAGAAGCAATGCCAAGCTGTCTCTTAGCAGTTCGGAAGAATGCAGGAGAGACACTGCAGGAAGGGGTCTGGACCACGAGGCTTTGGAGGAGCGGGGACCCCTCAGCCTAAGGGACAGACTCAGGACCGCGTGGCTTTGGGTGGCTCCCTTTGCCACGCGGCCTAGGAAGCAGCAGAGACTTTGCCTGGAAGAAAAGGGGAGAAAGGACTCTTGCTGGTGGGCCACGAGAAGGTGCCACATGGTTTTGGATTAACTGGAGATCGCAGTGGCGACACAGCAGATGGTGTCAGAACTGAGAATCTGCCTGAATCATGGACTTCTACTTCTTTTCCTGAGATACGGTACCCTGGACTGGGAAGGGGGTAAAGAAGGACTGTGTGTTTGTGGGTATTCTAGAGAACTTTAGTATTTTAAAGGAGACCTTAAGTCATTACTCCAAGCCTGTAAAACTTGTAAATAGCCCTGGCTGGTGTAGCTCAGAGGATTGAGCGTGGGCTGGGAACCAGAGGGTCCCGGTTCGATTCCCAGTTGGGGCACATTCCTGGGTTGCGGGCCAGGTCCCCAGTGAGGGCCATGTGAGAGGCAACCACACACTGCTGTTTCTCTCCCTCTCTGTCTCCCTCCCTTCCCCTCTCTCCAAAAGTAAGTAAATAAAATCTTTAAAAAAAATAACTTGTAAATAAATAATTTCTTTTCCTTTTCACAAGTCTTTGGCATTGAGAGACATCTTTCCATTGGTGGCGAGCATAACGAGCCTGGAGCAGGGTTGGGGCATCGTTGGGTGCCCTGGCACCCCTGCTCTGTAACACCCTGACTAGGAATCAAACCGGCAACATTTTGTGTCACAGCTGGCACTCAATCCACTGAGCCACACCAGACAGGG
The DNA here is from genome assembly GCA_004026765.1 of Micronycteris hirsuta. Lineage (NCBI taxonomy): Eukaryota > Metazoa > Chordata > Mammalia > Chiroptera > Phyllostomidae > Micronycteris > Micronycteris hirsuta. Next base: position 79,421 of record PVJI01006458.1, on the reverse strand, counting down.
CCCATTGTTAGTTTTTAATTATCTTATTTCTATAGGGTTCGTTTACAAACTAAAACAACAGAAGGTACAAAAGCTACACAATTTTGGAAGAATGGCAGGCTTCTGCCTTAGAGCTTGTTCGCTGTAGAACGCCCAAAGAAGAATAACCCTGCCACCCTCTGCCAGGCCAGCCCAGTCCTAGCCTGTACCCAGAGTTCCTTCCTATTCAAAATACCGTCCACTGGGAAACGCAGACAGCTGCAGCAAGATCATCCAGGCATCCTCAAAGAAGAAAGCCAGAGAGCCCAAGAGCCCTTCTTTTATTTCAAGTCTTCTGGCCCATAATTCTATGCACTCTGGAGGTATTCAGCTTCTCAGCCAATCCCATCCTAGACTGTTTACCATTACCTCCAGCAACCTCCTCCTACAGCCCCTCCTTATTTTTCCCCAGTGATCTGATCAGATCTCTATCAGTCTCCACTGATTGGTCAGCACTAGGGGAGTGACTCATCTGCCTGGTTTTGCTGTTTTTCTGGGCCTGGAGCTGAAATATACCTGAAGCCTAGATGTTATCTCTATGGAGGAAATGTTGAGGGGGTGGCTGTCTAAATTGCATGACCAGTGATTGGGGGAGGAAAGGTGTTGGGGGTGGGGGTGAGGTCTCACCTTCCAATTGTTCACTGATAGGCACCAGGGCTCTCTGCCCTGGGTGACCTCCTGGACCTGGGCTTTTGTCCTTGCTCTGCTCACATCTGTCTAACTGCCTACTACACAATGGCTCAAGCAGAAACCTGGTGCCACTCTTGGCATCTTGTTTTCCGATGCCACACATTCTCAATCCTCAGAGCCCTGCTACTTCTACCTCCTAAACTGTTCCCCACTCCTCCCCATGGTCATGACCTCTATACCCACATTCAGCAACTGTGAAAAATATATACAGTCCTGTGACACTTAATGATGGAGATATGTTCTGGGAAATATGTCCTTAGGCAATTTGCCATTGTGGGAACATCACAGAGTGCACTTACACGAACCTATACAGTATAGCCTACCACATATTGTCAATGTAAAAAACATTCAAACCTGTAGAGAATTTTGGGTGAGTTTATTTGAACCAAACTGACAATTGCCAGGAAGCAAAATCTCAACAGATTAAGAAATGCTGCAGGAAATGACAATTTTACACTTTATTTTATACATTACAATCAAAAGAGAAGGTGTAAGTGGATTACCTGAAATCCATTGGTGACAGACTAGGGGGGCGGGAGGAAGCAAAGTGAGGAAACCTCTAGGACTGGACGAAAAGTAAATAATAGACACTTACTTTTACATAGGTGGGTACAGGACAGTTAACAGTCAACAACTAACGAGATAACAATAACAACGAGGAGATTCATGGTCCTCCCCACCCCCTCCATGTGTTGCCTGTGCTCTTACGGGTCTGGAGGAACAAGGAAATTTGATATTCTATTTTAAAGGTATGTTATCATAGATGCAAAAAAAACAACAGACAGCCTTTGTTAAGGTGAAGATTGATCTTTGTTAGGGAAAAATACTAGCCTAGGACAGGACTAGGATCCACCATGAACTGCTTTTAGTTAGAAAGTGTTAATTTCAGACCATCCTATGCGGTTACTTTTTGTCTCTGGGTTTGTAGGCCTCCCCGGTGCTAGTCAGGTCTCACATGTGGCCCCTTTTCTTGGCTACCCAGCACACCACGGTAGTATATGTGGTCCGTGGGACAAGACTGTAAATGGAGCCACTTCACAATGGAGGAAGCTGCCATCCCAAAGAAACTGCCTTGCACGTTTTACTTCTCAAAGTTTTGAATGTTATAATTGGACAAAATAACCTTTGCACTGGACCTAAAGCAGCATTGCATTCCAAACAACTGTTTGCAAAACTAACAGACGTTATGACTACCAGACTGAAATTAAAGACATTCTTTAGAATTAGCATCACTGCTTTAGCTTTCTTGTACCTATAGAAATTTCTTCCTTAGCTTATTAACACCCGAAGAAATTCCTTCCTTCTGATCGTGTAATTATTCCCCTTTCCTTTCTCATAAATACTTCACTTCTTAATCAGAACACTATTTGGGCTTCTTCCTGAATCAGTGCTTCTCCCCCAAAATAGCTACTTTTTTTAAATCTCAGATCAACACTTGTTGCCTCTCACTTTGGCCTTTTATTATTAGGTTAACATCTCCTGCCTGGACAATTCCAACAGCCTCCCAAGCCCTGTCTGCCTAACTCTGGTTCCCTATAAAGAATCAAAAGCTAGCGCTTCTGAAATTTTAACTGCATAGAAATCACTTGCAAAGTTTGTCAAAACACTGACTTCTAAGCCCCAGCCCACTTCCACACTTCAGGAATCAGAGTCTGATTCAGTAGAACTGGGGTGGGGCTCAAGAATTTCCATTTCTTGGCCCTGGCTGGTGTGGCTCAGTGGACTGAGTGCTGGCCTGAGAATCACAGGGTCGCCAGTTCGATTCCCAGTCAGGTCACACATCTGGGTTGCAGGCCAGGTCCCCAGTTAGGGGCACGTGAGAGCCAACCACACATTAACGTTTCTCTCCCTCTAGCATCAGCCATTAGCCCCAGACGGCTATTTAGTAAAGTCTGAAACTCATTTCCTCAGTAGCACTAACCGCATTTCAAATGCTCAAGCCACATGTGACTAGTGGTTAACATTCGGAACAGCACACATTATAGAACTTTTTCATCACTGCAAAAAGCCCTGCTGTACAGTGTTGCCTAGACCTTCGTGGGCGTTCTAAAAATAAAGGCGGATCTTGCCTCCCTCGCTTGTTCCGACAAATTCAGAGGCTCCGTGGCCTTACGGCTCGTGCTCTTTAGGAAGCGTGAAGAACACCGGGAGCCGCGAGGGCAGAGAAACTCGTAAAGCCACGTACTCCACTACCAAGAAGACAAGTTAAACGGATCTTCCCAGGCGGGACCAGGACCAAAACTTTGAGCTCATTGGCTGGTGGTGGAGGGGCGGACGGCCAGCGCTTTTTTTAATTGGGTAGTTTTTCTTAGGGGAAAGCCAATCGTCGAGGGCGGTGGGGGTTCCGCCAGGGTCACCGCAGGTTCCTGACCCAGAGTTCCCGCAAGTCGGACTGTCAGTGAGTGCGACCCCCCCCCTGCCCCCACCCCCAGGACTACTCCTACCGCCCGGAGAAATTTCCGCCTCGGAAACCCTTTCACGGCGGCTGGAGGCGGGGAGGTCGGGGCAGGCCCTCCCTCCAGCCGCGAGAACGCACCTTCTTCAGCCCTAAACCCCAGTTGACCAGTCTCTTTGCTCGGCGTCCCCGATTGTGCTGGTGGCCTGGAGGGCCTCCAATGGGCATGGATGGTGGGGAGGTGGGGAGTGGAGATTGAGATGGATGTCGGGACACTGAGGCTGTGTCCCAGCAGGAGGATGGCTCAGGAGGAGGGCGGGAGCCTGTCCAAGGTTTGGGCGCGGGTCGGGTCCCTGCACCGCATCACCGACCTGGCCCACACGCTGCACTTCTATGAACGCTGGGCTCCGGACTATGACCAGGTAAACCGGCCGGGGGTCCTCCACCTCCCTTGCCCGCCCAGCCTCAGTTTTCCTATCTGTACAGCAGGAATAGACAGCCTTGCATCCCAGGGCGACTTGTGAGAATAAAGTGAGACCTGGACACAACCTTTCAGTCCTGTACCCTCTCTCGGACTGGCCCCTCTTCTGCCCACCCACAGCAGCCTTGCTGTCTGAGCAGCTTCACACTGCACACTAGCAGCCCCTAGAGGTCAGGTGCCAAGACCTCCGTCCCCCCACTCTGGGACTGCAGCCCAGGCAGGACTGCCTGCCTGAAGGAGGTTCCATGGAGGGGTCATTATGGACTAAACAGCACTGCCTCAGCCAGCAGATCAGGTCTCAGCAGGGGACCAGGGATTGACTCTCCAGTCCTGCACCCACACACACACACAAACAGCTTGGCCTGGCTGACTCCTAGACCACCCTACGCTGGGGTCCCCCAAACACTAGAGCACAGGTTGGTAGTCAGCTCAGCACTCTGTCCCCAGGATGTGGCCACCCTGCAGTACCGCGCCCCCCGCCTTGCAGTGGACTGCCTCAGCCAAGCCCTTCCAGGCCCACCCCACAGCGCCTTGATCCTGGACGTGGCCTGTGGCACTGGCCTGGTGGCTGTCGAGGTGAGGTCTGCCCGGATCCTTTGCTCTCTCTTAAGCCCCCTGACTTGCTCAAATTTCTTGCCACTCCAGGCCTAAGACTCTGTTTCCCAAACACCTGAGCAATATCCACTGCAGAGCCCACTGCCCTCCTTGAGGTGGCAGGTGTGAACTGTGACTGAGTCCTCCCATCCCAGCTGCAGGCTCGGGGCTTCCTCCAGCTGCATGGGGTAGATGGGAGCCCAGCAATGCTGGACCGGGCCCGGGCCCGCGGCCTCTACCAGCACCTCAGCCTCTGCACCCTGGGCCAGGAGCCTCTGCCCAGCCCCGGAGGTATGGCCCCTTCTACCCCAACACCCCAAGGCCCACTCTCTGACCAAGCCTGCCTCGACGGCTCTTACCAAGCTTCCATCCCCTTGCTGAGCGCTCCATGAGCCCCCTTCCACACTGAGCCTTCATTCATTTCTGAGCCCCCAATGCCTCACTAAGACCCTCTCCGAGGCTCCGTGAGCCCCTCTCTCTGAGCCCTCCATCCCATGATCTGACCTTAGCCCAGGACTGGGCTACACCTGCCATGTTCCCTAGGAGATCTGGGTTCTGCAGACAATAGTGGCTGGCCTGGTCCCTCCCCAGGCCCCTGGAGGACGGGTACTGTCCTCCAGGGTGGACTGAGGCCACACTGAAGACAAACCAGCACACCACATCTGCACACCTCACACAGGGACCTACGACGCAGTGCTGATGGTGGGTGCCCTCAGTGATGGCCAGGTGCCCTGCAGTGCAATTCCTGAGCTCCTGCGAGTTACCAAGCCAGGTGAGAAGCAGCCCACACACACCTTTACGCCCACGCCCAAAGACACAAGTCTCAGAATCCCTGAGGCCAAGCAAGGGGCATGGTCCTGCCCAGGGTCACACAGCGTAGCCTAACATTCCAGCCACCAGCTGCTGACCCAGGCAGACAGGCAGGCCAGACAAGTGGCTCCTAGCCTCTCATTCATTAGGCAACCGGGAACAACTCCACTCTCCTCTCCAGCCTCCATTCCATCTGTAAGCACAGTGGCGTCGTCCCTTTCTAACAGGATTGCCCTGAGAATTGGGTGAAACCATGTCTCAGAGGACTTTGCTTTAGTCCTGGCCTGTAGTAGGGTCTCCATTCAGTTCCCTCTTCCAGCTTCCTCACTAACTCTTGGATCGCTCTTAGGTGAGTCACTCTTTCCTGGTCTCTGTCTCCCCATCTGTGAAATGGGTTTGATTACTGCATTCCTACTGTGTGTCTTGCCCTGCACCTCCCTCTGCTCTGGGGAGAATGTACACCCTCTGCCCTCAGGGCTCAATCACACACCCACTGTGTCCCTAGTTTCCAAACACTTGAGCTATATCCACAGCAGGGCCCACTGCCCTCCCTGAGGTGGGCTCAGGAGGGCCAGGAGTGCTCAGTGCTCCCAGATCTCAGAGAGGAGGCATTTTCCAGGGCTGGGGTGGGGAATGAGGGCAGTCCACACAGGGATACAGCCAAAGTGAAGTCACAGGCAGAAAGGAAAGTAGTGGAGTGTGAGGATCCTGGTGGCAGGACAGGAGCAGGAAGCTCCGAAGGTTTCCCTATCACAGCATGATTATATCTCCCTGCAGGGGCTGCGTTTAAGCCTGGGCAGGCCTGGGCAGGCCTTGGAACCACGAAGGCTGACAAATGTAGGGACATTGGTGGGGTCAGAGAAAGGTGGTGACTGGGCTCAGGACAGGAAACTCCCACTGTCTGAACCGGAAAAGATCAAACCTCTTGGTCCAGTCTGCACTTATCAGACCCTGCGGCTGGCCAGAGCCCTATCTGCCTGCCCACACGCCGCAGGCTTCCCTGCTTCACAGCCCTTCCTCTCATGGAGGCCCTCTCCACCAGCCAGGCCAGGCAGCCTTCCCAGGCAATCTTTCAGACACCGGTATCTCCTGGGTGTATCTAAGCCTGCACTGGGCATACTGTACATGCCCGGAAAAGATTTGAAGGGACGAATTCATTCAGCAGTGCTTACTGACTGCACCGGCCTTTCTGAGACAGGATAATTAATCAACCCCACTCTGCAAGCTGGGAAATAGACTCATGGAAGTGAAGAGACAGGTCCAAGGCTATATGTTTCCTTCCTGTGCATCCAGACACAGCCATGTCCTCCGACAGAAGGGCTGGATGAGTGGTGATGAGGGCGCCCCCCTCTCCTCCAGGGAAAGGGAAATAAAGAATTCCCAGCATAAATGATGTTTGGGCCCTAGAGCAGATAGATGCAGGAGGCGCTGAAGCTGGAGAAGCAGAGGGTATTCACGGGGGTGGGAACGGTGAGTACCAAAGGCTTGGAGATAGCAAGAGGCTGGCCTGGGGACAAGCTGGGAGAACTGTCCTTGAGGACAGGAGCTGGAAGGAAACTGTTAACTTGAAACTTCGGCTTCTGCCCCTCCCCCACGCACCTGTCTTTCTCCCACCCCTCCCTAGGCGGGCTGGTGTGTCTGACCACCAGGGCCAACGCTTCCAATCTTCGCTACAAGGAGGCCCTGGAGGCGACCCTGGACAGGCTGGAACAGGCCAGGGAGTGGGAACGCCTGGTGGCCTGGACTGTAGACCGGTGGGAACTGGCGACCTCCAAGCTTGAGGAGATGCCTGGCGCTTCTGACAGTGATGGCTACATCCCTGGCATTGTCTACTTATACCGAAAGCAGGAGGCGACCCAGATGGAGGGAGTGAGGCCCAGTGTTCAGCCCCTAACTGGCCTCTGACCCTCCAGGTGACCTCGGCCAGGCCTGCTCTTGGGCCTTCATCTATAAAACGGGGCCACTGCATAGCCCTCTCCTCAGGAGAGCTCTGCCTATTAAATGAGCCCCACAGGGGCAACAGGGTTTTGACTCTGCAGTTCTCTCACCCCAGGAAAGAGTGACATTGTACCTGTGACCTGTGGAGGACAGAAGTGAGAAGAAACTGGCTAGAGAGGCCGCCGCCCTGGGTTGTCCCTGACCCAGGCGCCATTGGGCCACAGATGGGACTCCTCCCAGGATGATGGGCAGGAAACCCCCACTCCCAGATCTGGGCCCGGCCAGGCACTCTCACAGGTCCAGGACTCGGTTTCTTCACCTCCGAGGAGATTGGAACTCAGGGTGAGGCTTGGAGGCTGCCCTGAGCGTGTGGGAAGGCCTCGAGGGGGAGGATGCTCCGAGCTGGGCCTTCAGGATGAGCAGGGCTCCGGGGGTGGAGAAGGGAAAAGGGACATTCCAGGCCGAGGGCAGGGACGGCCTGAGCAAAGGCTGGGGGGCGTGGCCTGGAGGGTGAGCAGACCAGCCTGGCTGCCCAGACAAAGCTGGGACAAACAAGGAGAGTGACAGGTGGCCCATTTCCCAGGGCTGGATGTTCTCATCTGTCCCCTATCTTGGAGTCCCCAACACTTCACTAGGGCCTGCATAGGGGCTTCACCCTCTGACAAATGGAGAGTTTGAACAAGGTGCTTTCCAAAGTCAGGCCACTTCCAATTTTTTCATGAAACCTGTATTTAAAGTGTTCCCATCCGGGCCGACACAGTGGTCCTGCCCCTCACCGGACCCCTCCAGCCCTCCCACCGCCCACCACCACGGCTGAAATCAAAAACATACAGAGTCTTCCTGTGCACAGGTCCCATTTATTGTAGAAAATAATAGTCATTGCCATGACAAATAGGTCTTAAATTACAAAACAAACCACAGAGTCAGGAAAAAGCTCCAGGACTTACTAGGATGCGGGCCAGAAAAAGATCATTCCCCCCGCCTTCCCCAGGCTAGCCAATGATCTTCACAGGGATGGCAGGTCCAGAGGGGACCAGTTTCAAGGGGCCCAGGGTCCTCCTGCTGAGGCTGCAGGGTGGGTGGGAAGGAGTACAAGCAGTGAGGGCCTCCTCTGAGGCCCCCTCCCCCACCACTACCCAAACCAGTTCGTAGCACCTTCACCCCTCCCCTCCCTTCTAAACCCGTTGGTCAACTCTGCTCCACAGGCAGGTGGATGAGTGAGGCCCCAGCCATTTTCGTGGCCACAGGTTTCTGCTGGATGCACTCGGAAGGAGTGGGGAAGATCAAAGAAGGGAACGGTGACCAACACAAGCATGGGCAGGGCTCACGCTCCGAGCCCAAGCAGTCAGGGCTGAGCTGTCCTGGCCAGCAAGAGCCAGCTCCCCACGCCATTGCCATGCCTGTTGCTGCCTGCCCCTCCCCCATATCCACAGGCCATTCAGAGGAGGGTGGCTCAGAAATCTTTCAGTCCATCCTTGCTATTGTAGAGGAGGCCTTAAAAGGTGTCCAAGGGGGTCAGAAGGGGCTGAGGGCTGCTGGCCAATGGCCGGTCTCAGTCCCTGCTTGCCCATCCCCCAGCAGCCCGCAGACCATGGCAGAGCCCTCCTGGGTTCACAGACCTCACTGAGCTCAGTCCAGGGAGAAACAAAGCCAACAGGGAGAGTTGAGTGGCGGCACCTTACACGTAGTTGCTGGCGGGGGCGGAACGGGCAGCAGAGTACTTGGCCGAGTAGGGCTTGTCAGCACGAGGCGGGCAGTTGCAGCAGAGAAGAGCCCCACCGAGCATCAGCAGACCTGCAGCCGCCCAGCCGATGTAGAGTGAGGCCCCGATCTCCCGCTTCTGCCCGGCGGCCACCAGAGGATTGTAGAAATCACGGATGATGGTGTTGGCCGTCCAGGACACAGGTACCATCACCAGCAGGCCGGCCAGGAGGAACACCACGCCCGCCACAATCATGATCTTGGCTTTGGTGCTCTCATCCTCCACACAGTTGGTGCACTTGCCGCCCACAACAGACAGCAGCACGCCCAGCACAGCCACGATGATGCAGACGACAATGAGGGCGCGTGCCGCCTGCAGGTCCTGCGGCAGCGCCAGCATGGAGTCGTACACCTTGCACTGCATCTGGCCAGTGCTCTGCACCACACAGTTCATCCACAGACCCTCCCAGATGGTCTGCGATGTGACGATGTTGCTGCCGATGAACGCTGTCACCCGCCACATGGGCAGCGCGCAGCTCAGTATGGCGCCCAGCCAGCCCAGCACCGCCAGCGCGATGCCCATCACCTGTAGCCCCATGGAGGCCATCTTTCAGTGTCTGCTGGGGTCTAAGACCTGGAAGTCTTTAGGGATCTGGCCCTGGGGGCTGTAGAAATCCAAGTGCTGAGGATGGACGCTGTCCACAGGAGGCCTTTCACTGCAAGTCCGAAGGCAAAGGCAGTTGAGTGTCTCTCCCAAGAGTCCGAAGCACAAACCCAGTGAGTGTGACCAGACTGGTTCCTTCCTGCCGACAGCTGCCACAGGCTCACAGCTAGAGCTCGGGGCGGTTATGTAGCTCTGTGGAGGGGCGGGGTAGAGGGTGGGTAGAGGGAGGTGTTTCACCCCTGAGGCCTTTCCCTCGACCAGTTTCTCTAGATTCCTGAGCCCAGGCCAACAAAGGCACTTTAAGTCCCCAGGCCTGGGCCCCTGAGTCACAATCTCATAAGAAACTGCCCTCTCCCCTGGCAACCAGGCCCTTGCTGAGGTCAGACTCTGAGTCACAGCTAAGGAGCACCTGGAAGTGGCCAGGCCAGGGGGGCAACCAGGCTTGGCCAGGTTCAGGATGTGAAGACAAGGGTCCCACACTCCTGGAACCCCTCATTCCAGGCCTGGTTGGGCGGACAGGGGTGGGAACCTTCAGGAAGGTTGGAGGTGAGGATGAAGCCCTGGGAAAGCTGAGTGGCCACACCTCGATAACTGTTGCTGCATCCTTATCACCTTCATCACTGGCCTAATCGCTACTGTTGATTCTCACTGACCATGTATCTGCCTCACCAGTAGTCTCGGCGCTGGCCTGAGGAGGTCCAGTTTCGGGGAATGAAAAGCTGGGAGACAGAACTCCTGGGTCCCTCACCCATGTCCCCGGTCCCTCACCCATGTCCCCAGTCTCTCACCATCACCACTGGCTTCCTAGCCCTGCCAGAGTAGGGGCCTTGGCAGCGATGCCCTTTCAGCCAAAGAGAAGGTAGCCTGTCCCCAGCCATGACAATTTCAGCCGGTGGGCTTCATTCCTGCCAGGGCTGAACTGCTTGGCCAGAACGGGGTCGGAGAGGTCGCCAAGAGCATGCCATGGGACAGACCCTGGGGACAGCAGCCCAGCAAATGGGTATTTACTCTGTGAAGACACACAGAAAAGGTGTCAGATAAAGCTAGCATGGGTGCAAAGTCCCATGAGACTTCAAGGGGAGAGAAAACTCAGACCAAAGTGGAGGTGGGGCGCTGAGGAGGAGGCTTGACAGGGAAGGGGTACCGCACTCTTAGGTTACACTACAGAGGGCACTGATGACAGAGATCTCCATGAACAGGTCCCCCTGGAGTCGTGCGAGGCAGCAGAACTGGGTGGAGGAAGACAACCTGGGAGAGGGAGCTTTAAGGGCCCAGGCACCCCAATGTGGGGAAACGCAGCTTTTCTGGGAATGAGAGGAATCCAGTCTGACCAGAGACCGGGGGAGTAGGGGAGGGGCTGGAGTGAAAGGGCCAGAAATCTCTGCCTCAAACATCGCCAAGGCCTCGGGCTGTGCACAGAGGCACTGGGATGAGCCAGGGCACTGGGTTCCAGTTTGAGGTCTCCATAGACCTTTTGGAAAGGTATCTCTGGAAACAGGATGGAGGTGAAAGCAGGGCAGGGGGCCCAGGATCAGGAAGAACCTAGTTCAGGGCAGCGGGCTCAGGGGACCTAGAGGAAGGGGGTGTCATGGGGGCAAGAGAGAGTGGCTGAGGCTCATCCGAGCTGGATCAAGGGAACCCTTCACTCACATGGTCACTGCATATTCCTCTTCCCCATCATGCTGGGGGAGGGGCGCTGGGGGGAGGGTCCAGGGCTCCAGTATGTCCCTGAGCCCCCAGCATCATCCAGCACCTCGCCTGGCACCCTGAGGTAACTGATTCTGACAGAGGAAGAGGGCCCTGAGCTTCCTGCCAGGGAACCATTAAGCTTGCGTGATTTGGGTAGAAGCCACCTGAGAGCTCTCTGCACACTGGGGGACACTTGAGTCACCTAATGAAGCATAAGGCTGGCCGGGACAATCTAGCACAACGGGGGAGTGAGGTCTCGGGTCATGGTGGACTGTGAACACATCCGTCTGCCCTGCGAGGCTGGGGTCTCCTGTAGGACGAAAGCAGTGTCTTATTTAACCTCAGAGCTCCGCACAGGGGTTGACACATCGTTGGTGCTCAATTAATGCTCAAGGTGCTCGATAATGCAGAAGTCATTCTCCACGTTCCCAGTGCCCGCCCCCACTCTCCCATACCTCCCCCACACACTTAGGAACACACACCAACACAAACAGGGATGGTTTCTGCCTGGACCACGCCTCCCTGGGTTTACCTTACAAGGCTCTGAGGAACTGCACACCCTGAGGCCTGTGGGCCGAACCAGAGATAACTACCCTTAGAGATTGACAATAAGTGCTTTCCTGCAATGAATTCATCGCAGCCTCCGTGCCAGTAAGCACGGCACAGATTCTTATTGCCTTTGCAGGAATGGGTGAACTGAGGCCCAGAGAGGGCCGGGGCTCGCCCAGGATGGGCTGGGCACTCCATCATGGGAGCCTCCTAGCCGCACCCCCCCCTCCACCTGTGGTCCCAGCCCTTCAGTAAGCTTTCTGATTACAGAAGGGAGTTGGCCAGATGGCCAGACCATCCTCCCCCTTCTCACCAACTTCCTGCTGTTGTTCTCCTGGGAAACAGCCAACTAGCATGTGGAGAAGCAGGAGTACGGGAGGGGAAGCATGCGGGCCCTATAACTTTTCACCTGTGTCCCAAGAGAAGTGACTAAGAAGCTGTCCTTTCCCTGCGCAGCCCAGCCAAGCACAGCAGAGGTGGGGGAGGGGCAGAGGCCAGGGGGAGGGCGGGTGCAGCAGGGGATCTGGCAGAGTGCAGGCCCAGGGCAGGGGAGCTCTGTGAGGAGCTCAGGTGTAAAGGACGAACAGGAGGGGCCCTGCGGGAGCTGGGAGTGCTCTGCAGGTGAGTGGAGCGGGAGAGAAATTTGTTGATGCTTGATTTCTTCCAGGAGCCACTGGCTGCGTCCCACCCGCCCGCCGCAGGAAAAAGACCAGCAAAGCCAGACGCTTTTCCTGCACCCACTCTGGCTCCCGGAGCCGGCCCGCCCAACAGCTCAGGCGGACTTTTACTGTGGCACTTGACAGTGTGTCTGCCGTTCGTCACCTCTGCTTTGGGGCAGAGGAGGCAGGCTTAGCACTTTCTTTTCCTTTCTGCCAAATTACACTGTATAATCTTATGCCAGTGGAACTGTGTCATACAGGCTGGTTTTCATCGAGAACAGCCCTCTCCCCCACCACACCAGCGCACCCATCCGTGCCCACCGGAACCATCTCACTTCCCTCCGAAAATGAGGACCCGGCTGCCCCTCCCTGTGTGAGGCACAAGTGAAATGAGGTGAGGATGTGAAAATGCCTTGTGAGCTGGAGGACGGAACCCAGTTCAAGGCACAAAGCGGCCACCCCTCAGCTCTGGGCCTGCTCACACCAAGCGAGGGCTAGGGCATCTCAGACCCCCGTCCCCAGAACCCCTGGGGCTCGGCCAAGTCCGTGATGACAGTACAACACTCACTTCAGCGCCCTGCACCCAGCTCCTCGGGCGCCTCCTGAGCCCGGAGCCGGCGCTGCTGGGCCTGCCACACCCCCTCCAGGGTAGCCGGGAGAATCTCAACAGCAGGCGGGGAGCAGGCTGGGTGGGCGGGGTCTGAGGCCTGGGGCGGAGCTCTCTGAGGTGGGGGCGTGGCCGGGCAGATTCCTGTCTCAGGGCCTTTCCTCTCCATCTTCTGGGAACGGAAGACTGAGGCCAGGGGAGCCGGTGCCAACTTAGTTATTCCTCCCCACCAAACATAGTGTTTGGTCCTTATAAAATCGGCCTCACAGCTCTGTAGTACGTGGGCTGGTTTCAAACAAGGTTAAATTAAATTAAATTTAAAATAAATAAATAAAATCAGAAGAAAATAAATATTGTAAGTATATTTAAGGATGTAATTATTATTTTTATAAAATTGGAGGGGGGAGAAGGAAGCAGTCTCACTCTCAGCTCAAAAATTAGTCCACCTGGAGATTGGTCCACAACTATTTGTTTTTGCAGAAGTTCACTAACTTCTCAGACCACAGACACAAGTTAAAATGTCATTACATTATAACATTTTAAAATTTCAGTAAGTAATCTGCACTGGGATGTCATAATCTCCTGGGAGTGTAAAGATTGCGGCACAAGGTCACTTCACAGCCATCTCCCCGAATTGTCCCAGAAGGAGGACCTCCCAGGATCTTACAGCAAGCAGGCAGACCCAGCGGGCTGGTTGGGACCTGGTTGGGACCGGCCGCCTCCTGCAGGGTTCTGGAAACTATGGGGATTTCCTACCAGCCAGCGGGGTGTGGAGGGCTGGGCCCTGGGCTGGGACTTTCAGAGTCTATAGGAGGATATGGTGACCCCTTTGTGGCTTTCATCTGAAATGACCTCCCTGGGTTGAGTCCGAGTTGTGCCACTACCAGTTCTGTGACATTGGGCAGCAGAATTAAACTCTCTCAACCAATTTTCTCATCTCGGTAAGGAGGGTGACAGCACCTCCCTCCTAGGTACTAGGAGGCTCTGTGAAGACAGGCAGTGAAGGCTCCGGGAGCTGGCTGCCCTGCTGGGGGTTCAGCGGACCCAGCACAGGCTCTCAAAAGCCAGGGGCTATGGACTCAGAAGGGGAGGTCTGGCCCTTGGCTAAGCACCTAGCCCTTGGAGCTTCGGCCCAGCAGCCAGCTCCAGTAGCCTGCCTCTCTCTCTCTCTCTCTCTCTCTCTCTCTCTCTCTCTTTCTCTCTCAGCCCTAGACAGGCTAATAACACACCTGACTGCACAAGAGGCATGGCTGCCCAGCTGGCCAGACTGGCTGAGCCGGTGCAGCCCCCAGGTGGGGCCCTACGTGGGCTGAAGGAGAAGGTGGGGGTGAGGGTGGCCATGGCCGGGGAATCTTTAAGGAAGAGAAGCACTGCCACACTGCCCACTGGCGGGAGTCCCACAGTCCCCACAGGAAAAAGGGCACCTCTGAGAAAAGAACGGAAAGACAGGAGATGGGTTCAGAGAGAGGGAGGGGCTGAGTGAGGGGGGTGGGGAGCTCAGTGAACGGGCTTAGAGAGGGGCTCCCATGGGAGAAAGGGGAGGAGACATAAAGAGAGGGTGGGAGTGAGTTTTCAAATTGGTGCATCCAATTCCAGCTTCTGTCTGGTGATTTCAAAGGCCCCATATTCATTCATGACCGTAGCTTTCCTCACCATCCCACCCAGCTAGCTGTCCAGCCCTCCCCAGGCCACTTCCCTACTCAGAGAGTTCCATCCCAGGCCCCAGACAGGACTCCTCCTCCTCCCCACCCACCCCGCCCCCTGCTCTCCCTACCTCACTTCAAGACAGCCCCCTTCTCTGAAGGTTGTGTCTCCAACTTTCCAGAAGCTGTGGAGGAGAGGTCCTGAGGCCCTCCAGTCTGATGGCGTAGTCAGCGCTGCCCAGACCACCCCTCCGCAGCTGGGGAGGCTTCCTTCTGTGTGCTCTCAGTCAGTGGGTCTGAACACACTCTCTGAGCACCTGCTGTGGGGCGGGTGCCTTAGCATTAAAAGAAATCCTTCCATCTTACTACAAAACCACGCAGGGTGTTATCGCTCCTATTTTGGACTGGCTCTGACTGCTGATGTGACCTGCCAGGGCCACCAGAATAATGACAAGAATGGGATCCACACCCCACCTGGCCTGTCTCTGGGGCTTGTCCTCTGCACCCACCCTTCATTCATTACTCTTCATTTGTTTCTTCTTTTATTCTTTCACAAAAGATGTCCTGAGGACTCTCACTGGGCCAGGCCAGGGCTGGGCATGGAGCGCAAAAGGAATTGGGCTGGGGCCTGCCCTCGAGCCCCCCACTCACCATCCAAATAGACAACTCCTGACACCAGAGAAGCCAGCTCTGTGTGCACGCTGGAGAGGAAACAGTCAGCTCCACCCGAGGCCCAGGGCAAACTTCTGGAGGAAGTGGCAGGTGGAAAGGAGACCTGAAGGGTAAGTCAAAGCCTAGAAGCTTATGAAGAGAAAGTCCCCAAAATGGGGAGTGGCAAGGGGCACAGACATGGCCTCTGAGGGGTCTGGAACTGGGCAGGTGGTGCAGCTGGACCAGAAGACAAGTTGGGCACTTCAGGAAAGGCCTCAAACACCCAACCCAGGAGCTTGGGGACATGGGAGCCACGACAGTCTTTGAGCAAGGACAGGCCTAGCCAGCTGTGACTCGTGGAAAGGGACCTGTGCCAGTGTGGCAGGCTGATTGTAGGGAAAGGGACAGGAGGGCCGCCCTGCTTTTGATTGTATGATGGAGCCCCAGAACAGAAGAGGTGGGGCATCACTGAGGGTACGCCTTGGCCCGGGGCCATCCCGGACCCCCAGAGCAGCTCACTGATCCCAGGGCCAGAACAGGCCTGGTCTCTAGTGGGCAGAGCCAGAGTGGGGCATGGGGCCATCCCAGCCTGCTTCCTCTTTACCTGAGGTGATAGCCTCAGAGGATCCTGGAACCCAGCACCCTTTCTCTCTAAGAAGCCTGGGCGGGCCCTACACCTGATGACGACAGCGTAGAGAGGAGCTGTCTCTGCTTCCATGACGCACCGAGAGGGAGAGAGAAACCAGCATGCTGATCAGGGGACTCCCAGGCAGGCAGCCAGTGAGTCAGGGGTGACAAACCAAGGACAAAATGCAGATGTCTAGGGACTGGCAGTGCCCCAGGTGACTCAGAGGTTATATTACCCCTCCCTCCCACTGCAGAGGCCCCCAGGCCTCACCTGGGTGCCTCCAACCTCTTTCTTGTGCCATACCTCGAAGCAGGGATGGGTGGACACCACCCACGCTCACTCCTGACACACACAGATCCTGACCCCTTGCCTTCTTGAGACCCAGAAGTCCAGCTGCCAGATCTTTGCCTTATTGCCAGATGAACCCACAGACCCAGCCTGGCCAGCAGCCCTCCTTCCCTGCTGGCTCCCAGCTCTGGATCAGGCTCGCCCCAGGGAAGGGCACAGCCCGCCCCGACCTGCCCCATCAGCTTGGGAGCAGAAAGTGAGGCCAAGCCTGGAGCTGCCACGCTTGTGGTTAGATTTGAACTTTTATTTTTGTTCTTTTTTTTATTTATGTTCTTTTTATAGCAGGGCCTAACCTACATGTGTAAACTTTTGACGTGTGCCTGAGAACTCACCCCCAGTGCAAAGTCATGCCCTCCCTCCCTCCCACACTTCACACACTCCCTGCTTGTCTCCTGTGGGGCGGTGGAGGGGGGGGCAGCTGAAGAAGCCCAGGGGCTGGCCAGCCACGCCCACAGTTTCCCCAGGCCAGCCCCGCAGCACCTATGGGCCATATGCAGCTCCCCCCACACACCTGAGTGTGCAAACAAGGGTCCTGTGTTTCTTTTTTTTTTAATTAAAGTACAGTTGGCATACAATAGTATATTAGTTTCAGCTGTACAGCCTAGTGATTGGACATCTGTATTCCCCACGCTGTGATCACCATGATAAGGCAAATAACCACCTGTCACCACACAAAGTTATGGTGACATTGCTGATACGCTCCCTGTGCTGTACACCACATCCCCGTGACTGCCTTATTTTATAACTGGAAGCATTTCTTTTTTTTTTTTTTAAGTTTTTATTTATTTATTTTTAGACACAGGGGTAGGGAGGGAGAAAAAGAGGGAGTAAAAAATATTGATTGGTTGCCTCTCGCATGCCCTCACCTAGGGATCTTGCCAGCAACCGAGGCATGTGACCTGACCAGGAATCGATCCAGTGACTTTTTGGTTCAAAGGCCAACATTCAACCCACTGAGCCACACCAGACAGGGCTACAGCTGAAAGTTTTTTCCTCTTATTTCCTTTTACCTTTTGTACCCAACCCTACCCCCACCCCACACCTCTTCTGGCAACTTTCAGCTTGTTCTCTGTATCTATGGGTCTATTTCTGTTTTGTTTTGTCTGTGTATTTGTTTTGTTTTTTAGATTCCACATATGAGTGAAATCATATGGTATTTGTCTTTCTCTGTCTGACTTATTTCAGTTAGCTTAAAACCAGCAAGGTCCATCCATGGTGTTGCAGATGGTAAGATTTCATTCTTTTTTATTGCTGAGTAGTAACCCCTTATATATATACCATGTCTTTTTTATCCATTCATCCACGGGTGGCCACCCATGCTTCTTTCTTTTTTTTTTTTTTCCAGTCGACTCTATTGCAGTTCTTTGCCATCTCAGCACGTTGACAGTACTCTCAACCTCAGTCCTTCCTGAAGCTCCTTCCCTGACCAGGAATGTTCCAGGTCCTAGGACAGTGGGAAGTCCTCCTTGTCCAGCCATTGCCAAGCCCTGTGCACCATGGAAACCCCCAAGATCCAGCCTATGTGACCCCCGCAGGGCCTGGGGCTCAGCGGCCTCCCAGCCACACTGAGGAATCAGAAACCATTGATCAGGAGCAATACGGCCATCCGCTAAAAGGTCTCAACTTTTGTTCCTGTGAATAATGCCACAGTGACCTTTCAACACACACTCACCCTCCTCACTCACCGGCAGAAGTCTTCCTGGCACTCCCTGAGTGAGCAAGATGAAGTCTCACCCCAGGCGTGAATCCCGCCGTCCTCTGGCCCAGCCTCCTCTCCCACTTCCTGTCCTGACAACCCACGTGGCCACCACGCCCACCAGCCATTTATCCCTCACCAAGCGCCGAGTACACAGGGTCCCTCCCAGGCCCACTAGCCTTTGCACATGCTGAGGACTTTGCCTGAGGTGCCCACTCATTGTTTTGGCAAACCCTGTCCCATCCTTCAAACACCAGCTCTAAGGCTATTCAGGGACTTCCCCTGGGCTCCCCGATGTGCTAGTGAGCACCCCAGTCAGAGCGAGTGCCACACTGTGTGGGTGTGGCTTCCACTTCCCCCGACCCCCGCCCCAGCCAGGCTGGGAATTCCTTGAGGGCAGGGACAGCAGTGCTTTCTTCTCCAACTTCCTCACTAACAGCCTGTGTGTGCCAGAGTATGCATCCATGACAAGCTACTGGATTATCATTATTACAGAACAAGAGTAAAAAAAAAAGAGCCAGATAGTGTTATAAATAAGTGATTGAATACATAAATAAGCGAAGGAGAAGAGACAAACCTCCATACAGAAAAGTTCCAAAAATGCACGTAGACGCTGAGCCCTCACGGAGGGGGACCATAAGCCCTCCTCCTGAAGTATGGGCTGCGTAGTGTCTTCCTTCCACAGAGGACAACATGGGAGAGGGGGAAAGAGCAACTGTACAGCGCAGGAACCTGACAAGCACTGCCTCAGCCAAGAGATCAAGGTCAACCTCAACAGCCGTAAGTCATGTTGACAGTGTGCCCTTGATGTGATGTGGGAAAAAAATGGCACTTTATCTCTATGATCTTCTTCCCAAAAACCCATAATCCCAGTCTAATCATGAGAAAAACACCAGATAAATCCCAGTAGAGGAACATCCTGTAATATATCCAACCAGGATGCTTCAAAACTGCCCAGATCATCAAAAAGAAGGAAAGTCTGAGAAACTGCGGCAGCCAAGAGGAGCCCAAGGAGCTCTAACAACTAAATGTAACATGGTATCCTTGTGGGGTCCTGGAACAGAAAAAGGTTATTAGGGAAAAACGAAATCAATATAAAGTAGAGAATTTAGTTAGTAATAATGTATTGATATCGGCTCATTAACTGAAGCAAATGTGCCATACTAATAGTTGACGTCAATAATAGGAAAAGTGGATGTGGGGGTATACGAGAACTCTCTGTACAATGTTCTCAATTTTTCTGTAAATTAAATCTGTTCTGAAAAATAAAACCTATTCTTAAAAAGTAGGAAAGAAGAAAGAAAGTGAGCTAGCTGAGCCTCCAGGGGCCTTCCGGTTCATGCGTGGGCAGTGAGGGGCACCGAGGCTGTAGTGGGCGGGACTCGGGACCCAGCCCTGGCCCTGTTCCAGTTCCTGGATGAGAACTGCCCTGTTCTTCGGACAGGCCTGCTGAAGGACTGAGCAGCCGACTGTCACGGCAGGTCCATGCAACTCTCGGATGGCTCAGGGAAAAAACATATGTGCCTAGGGAGGGGACAGAGCCTGTGCAAATGTGACAAAATGTTGACAACTGGCAACACCGGGTAAAGGATATATGAATGTCCATTGGACTATTCTTGTGACTTTTCTGTAGGTTTAAAATTTTTCAAAATGAGCCCAGCTGGTGTGGCTCGGTGGATTGGGCTCGGGCTGGGAGCTGGAGGGTCCCAGTTCGAGTTCCGGTTCGATTCCCGGTTCGATTCCCGGTTCGATTCCCGGTCGGATTCCCGGTCGGATTCCCGGTCGGGGCGCATGCCTGGGTTGCAGGCCGGGTCCCCGGTGGGGGCCATGTGAGAGGCAACCATGCATTGCTCTTTCTCCCTCCCTTCTCCTCTCTCTTGAGGGTAAATGGATAAAATCTTTAAAAAAATTATTTTTTTCAAAATAAAAACGCGAGAGAAAAATGAAGAAGGGACCAGTCAGGCAAGTGTGCAGGGGAAGCTGCGCGTACAAAGCGAGGGAGCGGGGGAGAGGTGGTGCAGGACCAGAGGGCTGGGAAGGGGGGAGGAGAGGGGAGACGGGAATGCGGGCAAGGTGAGAGGTGACAGGGGAGGGGAGGCCTGAATCTTCAGGGCCTGGCAGACCTGGTTGAGATGCTGAGGCGCCGCTCGGCCCGTGTGGGGACGGCAGCAGCCCAGGGCAATCTGTGGGGTGGGAAAGGAGCTCCTGAGGCCTGGCTTCCTCATGCAGCCGATTCTACCGCCCCGCAATCCCACCCATCCCTGCCAGGGCCCCAGAGCCAGCCAAAGGCTGGGTCACATGGATGCTGCCTGTCCCCTCCCCACAAACACATATACCAGGGCTCTCCTGGCTCCGGTGTCCCCAGCCTCCTGGTCACGGATGCCCTGGTCTCTCCCCAGCACCTGACCCAGCACCATGTACCTTGGGCTTCCCTGCTGGTGGGAGAGAGGCTCCCCTGCCCCCACTTGCTGTACTGTCCAGGCCTCCCTTTGGGATGAGTCTGGCACAAAATGACCCTCTGAGTCCTGTCCCTTCCCTGTGCTCTGACCAGACCTGGGAGTTTAGGCCTTCTTATCTTGGAGCGCAAGGCCAGTCACAGTAACGATAACTACCTGAGTGTTCATAGCAGCACTAGTAGAGTAGCCAAAAAGTGGGAGCAACCCAGGTGGCCGTCAGTGCAATGGATCAACAAACTGGGGTAGAGCCACCCACAGGAATGATTTTTCAACCGTAAAAGAAATGAAGCCCCGAGAAATGCTGCAACATGGAGGAACCTTGAAAACGCTGTGCTAAGTGGATGAAAGCGGACAGGAAAGTCCACGTGTTGAATGATTCTGATTTCATGAAATGTCTAAAGCGGGCAAATCCGTAGCGACAGCAAGATAGTGATAGAATAAATAGCATTTCCACAAAAAAAAAAAAAAAAAAGATAGTGGCTTAGGGCTGGGGGAGGCGCAGGAAAATGTTCCACAGCCAACTGTGGTGGTGGCTGTACAACTCTGTGAATGTCCTAAAAACCACCGAATTACACATTCTAAATGGCTGAATTGCGTAGCATGTGAATTATGTCTCAATAAAGCTGCTTTAAAAACAATAATATTTAGCCCTGGCTGGTGTAGCTCAGTGGATTGAGCGCAGGCTGCGAACCAAAGGGTCGCTGGTTTGATTCCCAGTCAGGGCACATGCCTGGGTTGTGGGCCAGGTCCCCAGTAGGGGCCAAGTGAGAGGCAACCACAAATTGATGTTTCTCTCCCTTTTTCTCCCTCCCTTCCCCTCTCTCTAAAAATAAATAAATAATATATTTTAAAAAATAGTAATAATATTTAGCACTTGCCAAATGCCCATTGGGTGCCAAGCAGGCACCACACAACTTCTGCTCACTCCTGGGACACTGTGGTCGATAACACCAGCCAACCCTACCAGTGAACAGACAGATACTTGGGGCATTGAAGTGCGTCCCCAGGGTCATACAGCTTGTAGGGGCAGGATCTGAACCCAGAACGGTCTGGAACAAAAGCCAGTGTGTGTAACCACCGTAGTAAGTGTCCAGTCTACTCAAGTTTGTTTCCAAGACGTTACTGAGCCCTGAACTCGCTGGAACTGGGGAGAAGCTCAGATCACCACAGGCCCTGCGCTCAAGGGCTGTTGGTCCCACAAGGACCAGGAAGACCTGCCTGGAATGGCGTGGAGCTGGGGTGAGGGATGCGGGAACGTAGCAGGGTAATGGAAATTCAGGGTTCCCCGACTCTCAGCCCCAACCATAACCTCCTGTCCAGAATGAGCTGGGACACCTAGCAAGGAAACACAGCCTCTGGCAGTGGCACGGCACCCCAGGGGACAAATACTGGGTGTCCATCTCCCGGCCAAGGCTGGCCTTCAGTGGCTTCTCAGGAGTCGCCCTCTCGTGTTTGCTGCTGGAAGCTGCAGCCCCCTGAGGTGTGCCCCGCCTATTCACTGGAATTTTGAAAATCGCTCCTATTCCTGACAGACATAAATGCGATGGGGCCGCCAAAACTACCCCCCAACTAGAGTTCACAGTGAAGTGAGGGGGTTCAGTGCAAATGGTGATCCACAGATGGGGTTTACAGATTTTCCATCGCTATGAAAAATAAAAGCTGACCAGTGCTATGTGAGTGGCAGAGGTCCATCCTCCTCAGTGGTGGTCTGGGTGGGCAGGTCTGCGGTGGGCTCCCTCGGGGACCTGCAGAGGACACAACAGGTGTGGCTGAAGCCCTGAGCCAGAGGCCTAGGAGGTGGGCGTCCAAGGCAGGACTGTGAGGTGTATAGGAAGGGAGTAGCCCACACCAGACGGAGCGCTCCCTGGTGGAGGCCAGTGCCACTGCAGCCCTCTGCCAAGTCTCCTGGAGAAAAAAGCCCTGGCAGGCAGTCTTGGGTCTGTTGAGAGGGGTGGGCTCCAGAGGCCTAGATCAAGGGCTGGAACCTGAGGGCTGAGAGCCGGAGAAACAGAGATAGGACTTTTTCTGGGCCCTCCACGGAGGGGAGTAGGAAGCCAGGCAGGTGGATGAGTGCATACTCATGTGAGGATAAGGAAGAGGAAGAGGAGAGGAGCTATTCAGGAACCCCTGGGATAGTGGCAATTCCAGAGTTGCAGCTTTCTACTCATCCCCCTCCACAGCGTGCCCCTCAATCGCAGCCAGGCCCAGGTAGCCTGGGGAGATAGATGGTGAAACCCTGGCACACACATTCATAATGGAATGGAGAGCCAAC
Organism: Micronycteris hirsuta; assembly: GCA_004026765.1. NCBI lineage: Eukaryota > Metazoa > Chordata > Mammalia > Chiroptera > Phyllostomidae > Micronycteris > Micronycteris hirsuta. Next base: position 56,932 of record PVJI01006458.1, on the reverse strand, counting down.
CAGGCCAAAGACCAGCTGGCTATCTCTCAGACCCCACCCTAAGCCCCTTCCCCTCTCTCAGCACCGGATCCCTCACCAAGCTCCTGCTTCTGATCCCACCCACACCCTCCCATGGCCCCTGGGTGGTGGTCAGAGGGTGGGAGCAGAGCTTAGTGAAGAGACAAAACTCAGAGCAGAAGGAGACTCAAAGAGGGGTGTTCAGTGAAGGGAGGGGCTTCAAGGAGAGGAGTGGGGACTCAGGGAGAGGAGGGAAGTCTGGGAGGGGAGTGACTTTCATACAGAGAGGTGCTTAGCGAGGGCAGAGGGGCTCAGGACCCTTGGGTAGGCAGGTCCTGTGAGGGTGGTTCCAGACCACTTAATCTGAGCAGCCCCCAGGCTCAGTTTCAGCAGACCTGCCTGAAAACGGAAAAGGCCTGGGCAGGGCCTCTTTATGGCTGTTGGTGAAACCTGGCCCTGGGGACAGGGAAGATGTTTCTCCAAGTCTGGTGGGGAGAGAGGAGTGACTCATTCCTCTCTTCCAGTCTCCATGACACCTCCGAGCCTGGGAATTACCCAAAAGCAGCCAACCAGGCCAGTCCCAGGGACAGCAGCCCCACCCTGCCCTGGCCAATCTCACCTTACAACTCCCATCATCACCCACGGGAGGGTCAGGCCACACCCGGGACACCTGGATGAGAAACACACACCCTCTCACATAAGCACAAACCCACACAAACACACACCCACTCTCTAGATCCAAACACAACCACCCTCACCCAGAAATAAAAATTCACTACACACGGACACTTGCAAGGCCCACACACAGTCCCCCCTAGCTTGGATCTCAGAAGAGCATCCGCCAAGAAGCCCACCACAAAGCCTACAGCCAGTGAACAGAAAGACCTGCTCACAAGCACTGCAAGCCCCGGGTGTGGGCCCACCCACTCTTGCTGGCTCCAGAACCAGTTTCATTTCTCAGTTGCCCAGTTTAAGAGGCTCCTTGGGGAAAGGGAGGGAAGGAGACAGGCAGCAGAGGTGGAGGGGATGCCAAACGGAGGTGGGGGCAAACCCCAGAGGCCTCACTGCGGAGGAAGGAAAGCACAAATTGGTTTTTAGCCCAGGGTCAGGCACTTTACCACCACAAGAACCTGAGGTGCCCCTGCCTGGCTTCACTGCCTCCTGCGCCCAGGACGCTCCCTACTGCAGGCTGGGTCTCAGAGAGCACACAGAAAGCTTGATGTCCCGGCCAGGTGTCTGTGTAACAACAAGCTGGCTGCAAAATCACTTCTTCAAGAAGTCGCTGGACTCCACATTTCTGTCAGGGCCGCACGGCACCGGCAGCCAGAGCCAGAGCTCCCAGGACATGTCATCTGCTGCCTTGTTTGGCAGCTTTTGAGATAGGTGATTCCTTCACACTTTTCTGCTCCACACTGAGGCTTCCCAGGGCGGGGTCTGAGTCACCTCCCAAAGGTCTCCTCAAAGGCAAGGCCAAGTCTCTCCAATCAGACAGAGCCTCCGTGTTGAAGAGAGCAGTTATGCTAGATGGGATTGTTTTTATTGAAAGCAACAAAAACTGACAATGTTTAACTTAAGCAAAATAAGTAAATACATAAATAAGTGGTATGGGAATTGGGGGGAATAGAATGCATGCTGAGGTTTCTCATGGAGCAAAATAAGAGTTAATTACTAAATTCCAGAAAGGCGCAAAGGGAGACAGTTTGGCAACCTACATAGTATGTTTATATGTATATAAAAATATTTTAAAATTTTAATGTATATACTAGAAATAAACTAAACATCTAAATTTAAAAACTATAAAATTTTAGAAGAAAACAGAGGAAAATATCTTTGTTTTGGGGTCTAGAAAAGCATTTCTTAAAAAAGATACCAAAGATTTATGAAAGAGAAAAAAAAACAAATTTGGGTACAGAAAAAACTGGCTTGATAAAAGACAAAAAAGTTTAAAAATAAGCTATATGTCACCCCTATAGCCAACAAGTGAGTAGTAATCAGAATACATAACCAACTTCTACAAATCTGTAAAAGACAACCCAATAAAAAGATAGACCAAGGCTATGAATTGGCTCCTATAGAAGAAGAACCTGGAATGACCAATAAATATATGAAAGGTGTCCGACCTCACCAGCAATCAGAGAAATGCAAATTACAGTGAGTTACTATTTCACATCCACTGAAGAACAAAAGTAAAAAGTCCGACACTACCAAGTGTTGGCAGAAATGTGTAGCAACAGAAACTCTCTGGCATGTCAGAGAGGGTGTCAGTTGGTACAATAATTCTGAGAATCCTTTGGCAATATCTGGTAAACTGGGTGATGTGTATACCCTATGACCCAACATTCCCACCTCTAGAGAAAATCTCAGGCATGTGTACCCGGAGGACAGGAAGTCACATATTATTTGGAATAGTAAAACAATTGGAAATAATTCAAATGCTCATCAAGAGAAGGATGAGTATGAATTGTGGCATATTCACACAATGGAATATTATATAGCAGTGAAAAACAGTAAATTACTTGGAGCAGTGAACACAGAATACAATATACAGATGATGTATTATGGAATTATACACCTGACACCTACATAAGTTTATTAACCAATGTCACTGCAATAAATTCAATAAAAAGAAATAAAGTATATTTTTTAAAAAGAATACACACTGACACATGCAACAACATGAACAGACCTCACAAGATATATTGAGTTGAAGAAGCCAGATGCAAAAACTAAAAATAAAAAAAGCCAGATGGAGATGAATACACATTGTGGTTCCATTTATTTGAAGGTCAAAACCAAGCAAAAGCCATCAGTGGTGACGGGAGTTAGTAAGTGGCCACCTCTGGGGAGAGGGTTGGGGAAACGACACCGGAAGACCTTCTGAAGTTATGGGAATGCTCTATATTTTGATTTTGGTGGTGGTGCCATGGTGTGTGCAAATGTAAAATTTTTATTATACTGTACCTTTAAGATTTGTGCATTTTAAGGACCATGCTGAATATATTTTATGCCTCCAAAAAAGAAACTGCGTAGCCAAAGACAACATAAAAATGGTAAAACACAAGCCATAGTCTTGTAGAAGATATCTGCCACCCATATAACCAACAAATGACTGACACTCAGAACATATAAAGAAATGCCTTAAATCAACAACAACAACAGAGGGACAAACACCCTGATAGAAAACTATGCAAATGCCACGAAGGAGAAGCTCATGAAAAGAACATTGACATAAACAATAAACAAATGAAAAGATGCTCAATGTCATTAATAAACAGAGACATGCAAACTAAAACAATAACGAGATGCTACTTGATACGCACAGAATGACGAACGCAATAAAAGTCTGGTGCTACCAAGTGCTGGCAGAAACGTACAGCGATAGGAGCTCTCCAACACGCCGGAGGGGGTGTCAATTAGCACAACGAGTTCACAGAACATTTGGCAATACCTGCTAAGGTGTGTGCACCCTGTCATCCAGCAGGTCCGCTTCCAGGGAAGCTCTCATGCATATGCACCTGGCAGCAGTTACAAGGACATGTGTCACATCTCCTCTGCAAGGGCAAATCTGTTGAAAACAATCCAGGTGCTCATCAAGAGGATGGATGTACACTGAGGCGTACTCACGCACGGGGATACTGCACAGCAGGTACAGTAAGTGAACTAGAGCCTCTTGCATAAAACGGGATACATTTTGAAAACATCAAGTCGGTAAGAAAAGCAAGTCGCCGAATATGTACAACCTAAGACCATCTAGGTAAAAGTGTTTGATGCACAAGATAGTTCTATGTATTGTGAATGGATATATTCCTAGGTAGCAAAACTATACCAACCTGAGCAGGGAGATGACGCATCAACTTCAGGAGAAGACCTTCAGCAGAATGGCAAGACTTGTTAAATCTGAGTGGTGGGGTCCCGTGGGTGTTTCTTATATTATTCTTTGTACTTTCCTGTGTGTTTGAAATATCTCATAATTTTAAAAATATGTTCAAAGGACCCTGGCTGGTGTAGCTCAGTGGATTGAGCGCGGGCTGGGAACCAGAGGGTCCCAGTTCGATTCCCAGTCAGGGCATATGCCTGGGTTGCAGGCCGGGTCCCCAGTGAGGGCCATGTGAGAGGCAACCATACATTGCTGTTTCTCTCCCTCTCTGTCTCCCTCCCTCCCCCTCTCTCTAAAAATAAATAAAATCTTAAAAAAAAATATGTTCAAAGGGCAATTTTACAGTCTAGCAGCAGGAAGGTGGGCGGCCGTGTTGGTTTCTACAGTGACCCCAGCTTATGCCTTCCCTCCTTCACGCCACACTTCATGCTGGTAGCCCCCCAGCTGGGCCAGCGCTCTTCTTCCACACAAACAACTTTGCCTTCATTCCCAGCCCTCCCAGCCCTGGGTGGTCCTGCTGCTGGGGGTGGGGCATGGGGGGAGTGTCTTCTGTGAATGTTTACCAATTCCTGGATCCATGGATAACACTAAGATCCTAGAGACATAATGCAGCCCAGTCACACTCAACAAAGCATGATCTAGAAATGCAAAGAAGCCCCTGCTCCACCCTTGTCTTTTGAAAACGTGAAAGGCATCAAAATATATGGTCTACTGCAACGCAAATGGGAACCTCCTTTCCTCTCCTCTCTTCTCACTTCGTACCCCACGGCTGGCGCTAAGCAGGTCTAGAAGCTGTCCACGGAACCTCTCTTCCATCCCTGTTTAAAGTGCTCTGTTCCTTTCCTGCCCATCTCAACAGTTTATTGTGTATATTTGCACAGTCTTTCCCTCAGCAAGCAATTCTTCCTCCTTCTGATAAGTGAGATGGGGCAGGAGGGAAATCCGGTATAATTATTGAAAACTCTTTAGCCAACGAGGGAAGGAGGAAGTCTGTGAATGCCCATGGGTTCTGCCTACAGGAAAAACAACACAAGAGGCACGAGCATCTGCAAGACAGCAGCCCAACCTCCCACGCGGTGGGGTCAGGGCAGTGTTCAAAAGGCCATTTCAACATCCTGCAGGGCCAGATGGCGGGGTTCGTGGTAAGAACAGGACATCACCCCATCCTTCTCTTGCTGCAAGGCAGCTTCTAGATCAGAAGCAATATTGCAACACCCACCAGAACAGCATATGAAGCAGTAGCAAGTTCAGGAATGGTGGTACTAGCAGAAGCATGATACGCAGGTAAACTCAATTCAAGTCCCAAATAAGCATCTTTTGAGGCATGGGCAGATGGCTGATGACCTCACAACAGAAGAGTCTGGGTGCGGTCACCTTAGCCTGGCTGGTCCCTAAGAAAGAAAAGCACCATACTGGATTCTGGATTGGTGCGATTTTGCTGCCAGTGAGCACTCTGGTCAGCCTTGGTGAGAGAAAACCTTGCATGGCCTCTTTTCCTCCCACAGTGGACAAGCCCATGGAGCAGGCTCTGAGCTGGCTGGGGGGCAAAGCAGCCACAAGAGTGTTTATAGGCCACAAAGCTATTTGAGCCCCTGCAGCAGCAAGATGTCCCTTTGTGTCGGAGCTCAGAGTCAGGGTGCACAGTGCCCCGGGAATGCCCTAACAGGGAACGTGACCTCCGTCAGTGATAAGACAGGAGGCACTAAGGGTTGAGTAACCTCTGATAGAGCCCTATCTTAAATCAACTTCTTTCTCCTTGGGCCTCAAAGGCTGCTATGTTTAACTTTATGCTATTTGGATGAAGATATGATAAGGCCGCCAAAGTTTAAATAAACTTAGAAGTCAACAGAGTCTACTACCTGCCATTCCCTGGGCAGGAGGCTTAGTGAGCTGGGGACACAAGGCCCCGAGGGGTGGGGACTAAGATCTGACATTCCTCTCTCTCCTGCTGTCCCCCAACCCCAGCCAATTCCAACTGAGGTTCCCTTGAGTTTCTTTCTTTTCCTGTGGCTCATTTTGTTTGCCAGTAGGGAACCCAGGACCAAAACATTGAACCACAAGGGCTAAACCAGGGGTCTCAAATTCATGTGTTCACAGAGGACGCATGGAAAACAAAAACTCCTACAAGGGGCCAGGTGCAAGGCAATCAGTAGGGGACTTCACCTTCCGGGAGACTAGAGTACACATGTTCCCCTATTCCTTCCACCAACTACAACCAAAACCCCTGGGCTTTAGAGATAAAACAAACAAGGGAAGATTGAAAGTGGAGAGAAGGCAGAGTAGCTAGGGACCTCTAGACCCAAGGATGTGTGACACTTCATTGTTGTCACCATCCTGCTGTCCACCTTCGGGTTCCTCGTGGCACCCGGTGAGTGCCCTGGGTTTTCTTTTCCCATCGTGCCTCCCAAACACAGACTGAAGAAGCGAGCAACTGAGAGACATGCAGACTAAAAAAAGTCCCAACAAAGCCTTGCTTTCTCTAGTGAAAGAACCAAAAAAAGGGGCAACCTAAAGAGACAGGAAACTTTTATTTTTATATTTTTTAATTATTTTATTGTTGTTCACTTACAGTTGTCTGCATTTACCCTCCCCCCGACCCTCCACCCCCAGCAAACCCACCTCCCTCCCTTGCTTCCACCCTTCCCCTTGGTTTTGTCCATGTGTCCTTTATAGCAGTTCCTGAATACCCTTGTCCCTATTATCCCCTTTCCCCTCCCCTCTGGTTACTGCCAGATTGTTCTAAATTTCAATGTCTCTGGTTATCATTTGTTTCTCTGGTTGTATTTTGCTTGCTTACCTCACAAGCGTCTTGGCTGTGGCTGATCTGAGTTCCCCGGTAGCTGGTCTGGCCTCGGTGCCTTCTCTCATGAGTCCTTATATAAAACCCCTTAACATTTCATATAGTAAAGGCTGCATGATGATGTACTCCTTGAACTTGACCTTATCTGAGAAGCACTTTATCTGCCCTTCAATTCTAAATGAAAGTTTTGCTGGATAGATTATTCTTGGTTGTAGTCCCTTGCTCTTCATGATTTGAAATATGTCTCTCCAGCCCCTTCTTGCTTGGAAGGTCTCCTTTGAGAAATCCGCTGACAGTCTTATGGGAATTCCTTTGTAGGTAACTGTCTCCTTTTCTCTTGCTGCTTGTAAGATTCTTTCCTTATTCTTGACCGTGGGTAATGTTATTATGATGTGCCTTGGTGTGTTCCTCTTTGGGTCCCGCTTCTTTGGGGTTCTCTGAGCTTCTTGGATTTCCAGGAAGCCTATTTCCTTTGCCAGAATTGGGAAGTTCTCGTTCATTATCTGTTCAAAAATACGTTCAATTTCTTGGTGTTCCTCTTGTCCTTCTGGCAGCCCTATGATCCGGATGTTGGGTCATTTACAAATGTCTCTGAGGTTCCTGAGTCCCTCTTCATTTTTTTGAATTCTTGTTTCTTCCTTCTGGTCCACCCCATTGGTTTGAGATCCAGCTTCCTTTTTTTCCCTATTGGTTCCCTGTAAATCTTCCTGCATTACCTTTATCGTATTCTTCATTTGTTCAACTATTTCTTCCAGTTTTGTGAGCATCCTGATTACCAGTGTTTTAAACTGGGCATCTGTTAATTTGGCTATCTCTTCGTCCGTTAGTTGTAATTAGTTCTGATCTTTCATTTTGGCCATTTTCATTCTTTTTTATCTCGGCACACCTGTCGGAGTCTTAGGTGTTTGTCGGTGCCTGGCAACCTGGGTCGCTTTTTTGTGACGTTTCCCCTGGGGGCGGGGCCTGGGAGGGAGCAATGGCGTCTGCCTTTCACCGCTGCTCCCTATCACCCTCTGCTCCCCAGTTCCCCACTGCCTTTTCTGCCAGTCTTGGCCCTGCTGGTTCCCACTGGCCTCTCTGGTTACGCCGCCGGCCTGCGAGGTTCACCCATTGCTTGGGGTCATGTTTTGTTTAGGCGCTCCCAGGGTGAGTTCCTCCGGGCAAACTGCCTCTCACTCCGCTCCTCCGCTCAGTTCTGCCCGCTTACCGGCCTGGATGTACATCCTGCCCAACTTCCTGGGTGTCGGACTTCCCTTCAGTTCGATTCTGTCCGTTCTGGTTGTTTATTTTTCACTATTGAGTTCATTGTTTAAACTCTCTGGTTGTGAGCGGCAGCGCAGTGCGTCCACCTACGCCGCCATCTTGGCGGAACTCCCCCTCAGAGACAGGAAACTTTTAGACAATGATCACTCCCCTCTAGCCAAACACCAGAGATAAAGCTGTGGCCCCACACCACCCACACTACAAAGGCCAGGTTGGGAGCCTAGACTTCCACCCTCAAAGGGTTGTAACGAAGCACACCGACAACCCCCGCCCCCACAATGTCAGCAGAGAACCCAGGGGAAGTCTAGCCTACACCCACCATGTAGTAAAAAGGCACCACACCCACTCCCCACCAGGCTGGTGTCAGAGGAAGCCACCCCGACCTTGTAGCCAGTGGAAACTATCAGGGGAGCTGGCACTCCCACCCCTGCTCAGCAATAGCAAGGAGCCACCTTCCTCCCTTGCCCCAGGTGTCAATCAAGACCAAACAGGGAACTTGGACTTCTACTTCTACCTGGCAATATAAGAAAAGCCCCTCACCCTTCTCCTGTAGTGTCAAAATAAAACAGAAGGTTTAAATAAGATCCAGACTCTTGGAACATAATACAAAAATGCCCAGGATTCAACTGAACATCACTCATCATACTAAGTCCAGAAAGATCTCAAACTGAGTGAAAATAGATGCCAACACAGAGATGACAGAGATATTATAATTGTCTGAAAAAGATCATTTAAAATTTTTTTTAATTTTTTTTTATTTTTAGAGAGAGGGGAAGGGAGGGAGACAGAAAGGGAGAGAAACAGCAATGCATGGTTGCCTCCCACATGGCCCTCATGGCCCTCATGGGGACCTGGCCCGCAACCCAGGCATGTGCCCCGACTGGGAATCGAACCGGGACCACCTGGTTCCAGCCCGCGCTCAATCCACTGAGCTACACCAGCCAGGGCTGAAAAAGATCATTTTAAACCAACCATTTGATTACAGGAGTAGTTGTGAATACACTTGAAACAAATAAAAAATAGAAAAGTTCAGCAAAAAAAAGATATAAAGAAGAACAAATGAACCAAGTTTAGAAATGAAAAAATGCAGTAACTGAGATGGAAAAATTCAGCAGATGGACTCAAGAGCAGAAGGGAGGGCACAGAGGAACGAGTGAGTGAGCTAGAAGACAGAACAATAGGAATTATCCAATCTGAACAAGAGAAAAATAGACTGGAGAAAAATGAACAGAGCCTCAGGTAATTGTGGGATTATAACAAACATCCAACATTTGTGTAATCAGAGTTCCAGAAGGAGAGGATAAAGAGGGCAGAGATAAAAAAGTACTTGAAGAAATAATAGCTGAAAACTCCCCAAATTTGGCAAGAGACATAAACCTACAGATTCAAGAAGCTAAGCAAATCTCAAACTGATTAAACCCAAGGAAATGCACACCAAATATCATGACCAGACTTCTGAAAACAAAAGACTGAGGGGGGGTGGGGAATCTTAAAAGCAGCCAGAGGCCCTGGCTGGTATGGTTCAGTGGATTAAGTGCTGATCTGAGCACTGAAAGGTCACTGGTTCGATTCCCAGTCAGGACACATGCCTGGGTTTCGGGCCAGGTCCCTGGTTGGGGGTATGCGAAAGGCAACCAGTCAATGTTTCTCTCACACATCAAAGTTTCCCTCCCTCTCTTTCTCCCTGCTTTCCCCTCTCTCTAAAAATAAATAAATAAAATCTTGAAAACAAAAAAGCAGCCAGAGATAAATAAATTTTACCTACAAGGGAAAGCAATTAGAATGTCAGCAAATTTATCATCAGATACCATGGAGACCAGAAGGAAGTGACATAATATCTTTCAAGTGCTGAAAGAAAAGAATCTAGAATTATATTTAGTGAAAATATTCTTCAAGAATAAAGAAAATACCAAGACATTCACAGAAAACAGAAAATTAATAGAATTTGTCACAAGCAGATCTACCTCAAAATAATTGCTATGATTGCTTCTGCAGAAAATCAACAGAAGTCTACCCTGGCTGGTGTGGCTCAGTGGATTGAGCACCGGCCTGCGAGCCAAAGAGTCGCTGGTTCGATTCCCAGTCAGGCACATGCCTAAGCTGCAGGCCAGATCCCCAGTAGGGGGCACATGAGAGGCAACCACACATTGATGTTTCTCTCCCTTTCTCCCTCCCTTCCCCTCTCTCTAAAAATAAAATAAATAAAATCTTAAAAAAAAAAAAAAAAGAAAATCTACAGAAGTCTAACAAAAAATTCCCAAAGTAACTGAGTTCAGAAAAGTTGCAGGCAATAAGATAACACATAAAATAAAACATAAAAATAAAGTTTTTACTCTGTGGAAGACCTGGGTCAGGAGGACAAGTTATAGAGTGGGAGATTATTTGCTAGCCACACATTCAACAAAGAATTTTTTTTAATTGTATTTATTTATTTACAGAGCGAGGGGAAAGGAGGGAGAAAAACATCCATGTGTGAGAGAAACATCGCAGGCCCCCAGTGGGGTCCTGGTCCACAACACAGGCATGTGCCCTGACTGGGAATCAAACCGGCAACCTGCTGGTTCGCAGGTGGGTGCTCAACCCACTGGGCCACACCAGCCAGGGCTCAACAAAGACTTACTATCTTGAATATATAAAGAACTCTCAAAACTCAACAATTTTTAAAAAAAGCAAGCAATCCAAAAGGCATAACAAGGCATAAGAAGATAATAAGCATATAGGCAAAGATGTTTAACATCAATAGTCACCGAGGAACTGCAAATTAAAGCCACCATGGGATGCCACCACACACCCAGCAGAGGAGTGACACTGCAAATGCCGGCGAGGGCGCAGAGAAGCCGGATCGCACACACTTCGCTGGTGGGTACGTAAGATGGGACGGCCTTGCTGGGAGCAACTCTGGAGAACAGTATGGTAGTTTCTTAATAAACTAAACATTCAAGAACCAGAATTTGCCCTCCTAGGCATTTATCCCGTAGAAATAAATACATGTTCGCTCAACAACCTGACGGCTACTTCCTGGGTATCGGACACTAGTTAGGAGAAAGGAAACAGGCTCATTTCCTAGCTGGGGGCACTCTTCTCTCAATTCCTCTTTTCTTAGCCCTTTGCTCCTTGGAATATCACACGCACACACACAACATTTTACCCAAACACACCTTGGCCCTCTACCAGCTAAATCCTTCTCCACCAACCTCTGCCCCACCTCCTGTGGGAAGCTCCGCTGGACCAACACAGCCACAGAATTCTCCTTCCTGTGGTCACTTAGCACTTGCTGCAGGGGTCCGTTCCTGGAGCATCTGATCCACCTTGGGTCATGCTGTTTCTGTACAAGAAGCTCAGGAATGTGTGTGTCTCTGTGTGTGTCTGTGTGTAGGGATGTGCATGCGCATGGTGCCTGGAGCCCGGAGCCGCAACCTCCCCCCTCACCCTCACAGCACTCTCCATTCAGAGCCGGTCTCACCCCACCCTCGTTCCCACCCTCGTTCCCACCCTCTGGGGCATACACGCACACCATGCACTGCAGGCCCCAAGCACCGCAGTGGTTTTTATTTTAAAAGCTTTATTGAGATATAATTTACATCTCATATGACTCACCAGTTTAAATTGTACTGTTGAATGGCTTTTTAGTATAATCATAGAGTTATACAACCATCAGCACAATCAGTTGTAGGACATTTTCATCACCCCAAAAGAAACCCTGTATCTATTAGTAGTCACCCCCACTTCCTCTGAACACCCCCACCCCAGCCCCTGGAAAACCCTGATCTTTATAGATTTTCCTACTCTGAAGAGTTTCTGTAAGTAGAATCATACAACACATCACCCTTTGCAACTGGTATCTCTCACCATAATATCTTCGAGGTTCACCCATGTTGTTGTATGTGTCAGAACTTTATTCCTTTCCACGGCTAAATAATATCCCATTGTGTAAATACAAACATCACTTTTGTTTGTCCATTCATCAGCTGACATTTAGGGTGCTTCCACTTTTTGGCTATTATGAATAATGCTTCTATGAACATTGTTGTACAAATATTTTGTGTGAACATGTCTTCATTTCTCTTGGGTAAGTAGTAGAATTGGTGGGTCATATGGTAACGCTACCTTTTGAGGAACAGACTGTTTTCAAAAGTAACTGCAACACTTTATATCCCCACCAGCATCATAGGAAAGTTCTAATTTCTGCACATTTTCTTTTTGATTCTCATCCCATGAGTGAGAAGTGGTATCTCTGTGCAGTTTTGCTTTGCATTTCTCTAATGACTAATGGTGTTGAACATCTTTTCTTATGCTTTTTGGTCATTTGTGTAACTTCTTTGTCTATTCTCAATGTCTACTTAGATTCTCTGACAATTTTCTAATTGTGTTACTTGGTTTTTTTATTATTGGGTTGTAAGAACCATGGTAGATATTAAGCAAAAAGCTATTTGGAGCTGTTTTGCCCAGAGCCAAAGTCTTATTTGCAGAGACTCTGAAGTTTAGCCTCTGGTCAGGAAGCTTTCTGTTCTCATCTCCCACAGCCCTGCCCAGCAGGTGTTCCTCACTCAGGCCCCTAACCCGACCTGACCAGAGCAAATCAGAACATATCCCTCTGCACAGATGAGGAGACTGAGGCTCAAGATGGAAAAGAACTTGCTCAAGGTCACATGACTGGTGATAGTAGAGACCGCCTCAAATTCAGGTTAGTTCAACTAAACCCCACACTTTCCCCGCAGAATTTCCCTGCACACTTGAATGTCCCGACTTGGTTGTTTTCTGGTTTACCATACACTTACATCATTTTCATTCTCATCACAGCCCCATGAGGTGAGTCACATAGACATCATTTCCTTCATTTTACAGAGGAAACAGATCCTAAAAGAGGTCACTTGACTTTCTCGAACCTCACAGGTAGCAAGAGACAGCTCATAGCACCCCACCCAGACACAACTAGCAGGGAACCCACTCTCTGGCCAAAGGACCTGACCTCTGCCCTCCATGAAGCCTAGGCACGCTGCCTAGGGGTTCTGCCTCACTTCTGGGCGAGAGCCACCCCCACTAACCAGGAAACAGCAGCCAGCAGTCCACTGAAATGGACCTAGGCTCCACGAACTTCCTCCAGGGCAGCCCCCACCCAGCACCAGCTAGGCCCTCCGGTCCGGCACTCCCAGCCCTGCCCAGCCCAGCCCCAATAGGCCCCACCCAAGACCTTTGCCCCTGCAAGAAGTGGGACCCTGGTTACCTGGGCCTCTGGTCTTGTTTACCTTCCTCTTCTATTACCCCAGGGCTTGGGCACTTACTTATTGAAAAGGACACAGGCTACACACATGCCTGATATTTGAGATATGTGGCGAAAACTGGAAAAACCCCTAGGTCTGGCTAGATGAGGGTTCTTATCTAGCTTGGAAGTGCACTCGGTTCCTACTAGATTACAAAGCCTTCTGATTCGGGTAACACAGTAGTGTCCCATTATCAGTCGCTTATGCCAGTCAGAGGGCCCGGGCAGGCAAGGTTGCAAGAACCTAAGAAAGTGATGCCCTTCCTTCCTTCAAGTCAGGAAACTAACTTTCTCTTCAGTACCCAGCACTGGTCTAGGCATTGTTTGTGGACGTTCTGGCTGTCCCAACGGAGCTGGCATACTGGAACAGAAAGAGAATAAAAAATAAATAAGAGAAATATAGGGTATGGTAGGTGGTGTTAAATGCTAACAAGAACATCAAGTACGAAAAGAGGACGGAACACCGTGGAGTGAGTAGTCGTCATTTTAAATAGCGTGGGCAGGGAAGGCAGGTCTTGGCGGGAGCGAAGAGCTGAAAGGTAGGAGTGAGTCCTGTGGACATCTGCAAGTATCTCACTGTCACCGCACAGGGGGCCCGAGGTGGGAGCCTGTGTTATGACGGCGGAACAGCCAGGAGATCCAAGAACTGGAATGAGAGAAATAGAGAGTATTGGAGGGTGGGGGGAGGTTAGAGAGAGACAGACCAGTCAGAACCTCCAAGGCCAACTCTGAAGAGCTCCAAGAAGGGCGAGGGATAGTCCAGGTGTAGGAGCAAGGGCATGGCAGGTACACGTCTCTGACGCCCCACTTTTGCCCAGATCAAATCTCTTTCACCACCATTTCATTAAGATGGATCCCAGCAAGGACTCGGAGCCTAGAGAGAGGGCAGACAGGGCTCTGTGAGGGGAGGGGACTGAAAAAGGAGAAGGGGGAGGACTTGGGGGTGGGGGTGCGAAGAGCAGCTCAGCTAAAGAGATCCAGAATCACTGCGCGGGATAAGAGCTGAGAAAGCTCTAGCGGGGCTGGAGGGGAATTTTAGTTCAGCACTGACTCAGGGGCGTCTTTTGGGTGCCTTTGCGGGCTGTCCCTGGCTACAGAGTCCAGACGTCCAGAGCTGGCAACCCCATGGGCCTGAATCGGGCCGGAGTCCGGCGCGGCCAGCGCCGCCCCAAAGGCCGGAGGGGCAGCGGAGGCTCGCAGTCGGAACAGCCACGCCCACGCCGCCCTTCCAGCCCCCGGGATCCGGCGCTGCTGGCAGCGCCCCCTTCACGCGCCGTCCACGTCACAGACGTCGAAAAATGCGGGAGCTCGGGCCAAACAAACTGGGATTTGCGCTCCATCCCGACCCGCCGCGGGAATTGGTTTCCGAGCAGCGGCGGAGTGGGAGCGAACGAGGCGCGGGCGCGAGGCCAGGCCCCGCCCCCGCTCGGCTCACCGCCGCCAACCCCCGTGCGGGACGCCGCCCGCCGGCGCCCGCGCTCGGTCCAGGTGGGAAGCGGGGGCCACGTCACTGTCCCCAGGTCCAGGAGAACGCGGCTCCGCCCCTCCTGCCCCTCCCGCGCCTCGCGCCTCCCGCCCCCGCCGGAGCGCAGGGCACAGATCTAAGACCAGTTGGCCCCAAGTCAGGGCCCGCTCAGTTGCCGCCGCCCGCCCGCAAAGCCGCAGGCAGGTGCAGACGCAGCCGCGGCGCGAGCAGTCGGAGCGGAGCCGTTAGCGAGCGCGCGGTCGCCCGTCCGTCGGTCGGGGCGTCAGTCAGTCGGCGCGCCGCAGTTCCTGCCCAGGCCCAGCGGCCGCGGTACCTCGTCGTCCCTGCACCCGGAGCCGCCCGGCGGAGCCGGCTTTGGAGCGGCAGCCATGTCCATGGGCCTGGAGATCGCGGGCACCTCGCTGGCCGTGCTGGGCTGGCTGGGCACCATCGTGTGCTGCGCGCTGCCCATGTGGCGGGTGACGGCGTTCATCGGCAGCAGCATCATCACAGCACAGATCACCTGGGAGGGCCTGTGGATGAACTGCGTGGTGCAGAGCACCGGCCAGATGCAGTGCAAGGTGTACGACTCGCTGCTGGCGCTGCCGCAGGACCTGCAGGCGGCCCGTGCCCTCATCATAGTCGCCATCCTGCTGGCTGCCTTTGGGCTCCTCGTGGCGCTCGTGGGCGCGCAGTGCACCAACTGCGTGCAGGACGACACTTCCAAGGCAAAAATCACCATTGTGGCGGGCGTGCTTTTCTTGCTGGCCGCTCTGCTCACCCTCGTGCCGGTGTCCTGGTCGGCCAACACCATCGTCCAAGATTTCTACAACCCCCTGGTGCCGGATTCACAGAAGCGCGAGATAGGCTCCGGCCTGTACGTGGGCTGGGCGGCCGCGGCGCTGCAGCTGCTGGGGGGTGCGCTGCTGTGTTGCTCGTGCCCGCCGCCCGAGAAGAAATATGTGCCCGCTAAAATCCTCTACTCTGCGCCGCGCTCCGCCGGGCCAGGCACGGGCACCGGTACAGCCTACGACCGCAAGGACTACGTCTGAGGGACAGCCGCGTTCCACCAGCCCACGCGCTGGTGCACCCACCAGTCCAGCGGGCCGCCTTGCATCGGAGACCAGCCCAGCCCAGATGCCAGACACCCCCTCGCTGGACTGCGAGAGGCCAGCCCGTCGCCCCCTTCCCCAGCTGCCACCCCTCTGCGGGCAGGGAACGGGACAGTGGAGCCTGGGGACCAGCCCTCATAGACAATGAAACCTCCCCCTCTGGAGTGCGGGGTAGGGTGGCCGCAGCTATTTGCCTGCCCCCTGGGGTCCAGGCCCCAAAGCCCTTGTTGGGCAGGCACCGGCAGCCTTGAAAAGGGCCACATGATATTCTTCAATAAAAGCCTTTCGTTTTGCAGTTGCCGGCGCGCCTCCTTGTCCTGAGTGCCAGGGCTGCGGACAGGTCTCCAGCCCCCTGCAAGGGTTGGTTTTGGCTGGATTCTGCTAGGGATGAAGCCTAGAGAGGGACAGAGGTTCAGTAACCAAGGAAGTGAGGTTGTAAACTGAACTGGGTGCTGGCTAGGTGGCCATTTGGCCTAGTCACTGGGGATTCAGCCGATTAAGGCCCAATCTAAAGAGGCAGGTGTGGGCTCTTCCAGTGTGTTGTGGCAGAGAGAGCCATTGGGGTCTGGGGAGGTTGTCATGGACTCTTCACACTGACTTCTGGGTTTGTGCTTGGAGCATCAGTTTTCCACCGCGCCTGCACACCAGAATCTCCCCTGTGCTGCATGAAAGAGCACATTCAATGCTATGATTTCATATTTGGAAAAAGTGGACAAAAAGACCTATTGTTTTGGGAAGTTTTTTTTGTTTGTTTTTTTTTTACCAAAAGTAATGCTGGGCAGAATCTTTTCACCTGGGGGAGAGATGACAGAGGGGCCTCATTTTCTTCCTGGGATCCTCCAGGGAGGGAAAGAGGGGAGACTCAGAATTCTTTGGTGACAATGTGATTCTGGAGGTAAACAAGCTTTGGAAGCACTGGCATCTTGGAGAAGGTGCAGGAGGTTCAGGCAGTGGGAAAGTGGGCCCGTGCCCAGGGCCAGGAAAGAGAAATTCCACGTGGCTGGAGAGATAGCAAGGTGAGAGAGGAAGTGCTGATGAGGCCCAGGGGCGCAGAAAAGACAAAGGTGTGGGGAGCCTCCTGGGCGGAGTGACAGACTTTGGACCGTACTCTCTGGTGTTCTGGGAGTCAGGAAAGGATGCGCCTTGTCAGAGTTTTGTTCTAAAATGAGCTCTCCAGCCCGGCTGGTGTAGCTCAGTGGATTGAGTGCGGACTGGGAACCAGAGGGTCCCGGTTCGATTCCGAGTCGGGGCACATGCCTGGGTTGTAGGCCAGGTCCCCAATGAGGGCCATGTGAGAGGCAACCATACATTGCTCTTTCTCCCTCCCTTCTCCTCTCTCTGAAAATAAATAAATAAAATATTAAAAATAAATAAATAAATAATAAAATAAGCTCTCCAGCCGCCCCTGCAGAGGATTAAAGGAGGCCAGTGAAAGTGGGAGACCATCTAAGAGGCTATGTAGCCATCCCAGTGAGATGATGCGGGCTGGAAATAACGCAGCAACAGAGGGGCTGGGAGCAGGGTCTAAGGGGGCTGCTAAGAGAGCAAGATGAACAGGGCTTGAGAACCATTTGGATGTGTGGTGTGGGGAAAGAATTAGGAGAACCCCAATTTTCCACCTTAGGTCATTGATTGGATGGTGGTACCATTTACCAAAACAGGAGACCAGATTGCTGGGGGGAAATGATGGGTTCAGCTTTGAATGTACAGAGTTGCGCAAGCCTGTAGGACCTCCAAACAGGTGTCCAGGAAGTGACTGGGCATTTATAGAGCTCTGGAACTCAGGAGTGGTAAACTTGGCTGTTATCATCACACAAAAGGGAACCGAAACCAGGCCGTGGATGATGTCAGTCTAGAAACCAAAGGGAGAAAGAGTTTCTAGAAGGTGGGTATTGGCCACAGTGTCTAAGGCTACAGAAGTGGTCATGCAAGATGAGACCTGAGGAGTAGCTGTGAGATTAAAAACCAAGAGGTGGCCCTGGCTCGTGTGGCTCAATGGATTGCGCGCTGGCCTGTGAACCAAGATGTTGCTGGTTCTGTTCCCAGTCAGGGCACATGCCTGGGTTGCTGGCCAGGTCCCCAGTGAGGGGCATGTGAGAGGCAACTAATCTATGTGTCTCTCACACACTGATGTTTCTCTCCCTCTCTTTCTCCCCTCCTTCCCCCTCTCTATAAATAAATAAATAAATGAATAAATAAATAAATAAAATCTTTTTTTTAATTTTCTTTTTTTATTAAAATTTTTTTTAAAGATTTTATTTATTTATTTTCAGAGAGAGGAGAAGGGAGGGAGAAAGAGCAATGTATGGTTGCTTCTCACATGGTCCTCATTGGGGACCTGGCCCACAACCCAGGCATGTGCCCCAACTGGGAATCGAACCGGGACCCTCTGGTTCCCAGCCCGCACTCAATCCACTGAGCTACACCAGCCGGGCCCTTTTTATTAAATTTTTTTTAAGATTTTATTCATAATAAAATCTTAAAAAAAAACCCCAGAACGTATAGATCCTGCATCCAAGAGGTTTGCTTATAAAAGGAGTCAAGACCAAGTTAGCAACTTGAGGTGGAGTAACAGTCTCGGACAGGTATTTAAGACTGGGGACACTTGGAATTGCTTCAAAGTTATTGTATCTCAAACTTCTTTGCCTGAAGCAAAGCTAAAACAAAAGTTCCCAGTGGCAGTCAGATCTTTCAGTAGAATACTCCACTTAGCTTCCAAAAAATTCGAGAACACGGACATGCTGTCACCCTGAATGACCCGAGGTAGAGAAAGTAGGTTACTATGAATAGTAAGAGTAACCTACATCACCCTCTCTGAGATTCAGGAAAGGGTTTGGGGTTGTCGTTACCTCTCTCCAGCCAGTTCCCCCCTGGGAACCACTCTTCTAGCCTTCGGAGAAGGAAAGAAGGGGAGTGAACAGATGTAAAGCTGAGGGGGACATTGATGGAGATGGGTCCTAGGGAGATCTGGAGAGGAGATGTGGGCTCGGAAAAGGCAGAGGGGCTCAGTGAGGCGGAGGGTCAGAAGGAGGAGGCTTAGCAATAGATGAAGGGGAGAGAACCAAGAGGAGAAATGTTCTCTGGGCCTGTCTGGGGTGGGACTTGGAGGTGGGCAGAGAGCCAAAGGGTTGCATCTGACTTCATCCCCATAGTCTCTGGCCAAAGAGCTAGGTCGGGCCAAGTCAGAACTGAGGGGTTCCAGGTGGCTTCTTTGTCCCGGAGTGCCCTGCAGGCAGGAGCAGGGTTACTCATTTACCACTCACTTCAAGAAAGCAACATGGACGCGACACTGCCTGTGGCAGAGCCGCAGCCTGAGGTCCAGAGCCAGCTGACCCGCCCCCAGCAGCCCCAAGCCGGAGAGATGTGGCAGAGAGGGAGGCAGAGCTGACCCTCAGCTCTGGTTGGGGTGGGAAAGGCTCCAGAGCCTCAGACTTCCCCCTGGTTCCCTGGTTTCTCCCCAAGCCCGGGCTTCCCTGGGGTCCCCTGAGGGGTAGTGAGGTATCCTACTCTATTCTACATGCCCCCAATGGGCACACACATCCTTGCCTGGCTTCAGGGTCTGTCCTAACTCATCCTGTTCTTATCCCTTCTGGAGTTAGGGTCTAAACAGTTGGTGGAATTTTCAGCATGCCGACTTTTCAGCACAAGCTGAGGAAGGACATCTTCAGACGGCTGGAGAAGAAAAAGGCACTTGGTGTGAAGGAACGCGATGGACTGGGACTTAACTGCTTTCTAGATCTGCTCCTTTTCCTATGTGACTGAGCAATTCCCTTCCCCCTCTGGCTCTCTCGGTTTTTCCATCATTTCCATAAGGGTTTTGGACCAGATGATTCACGAGGACCTCTCTAACTTTCTTTCCATCCCCATGTCCATCCTTATCCCCTCCTGCAGAAGAAAATTACAACTAAAGGGACCAAAGCAGGGCAGCTCATTCTTCTGAACCTTGGTTTTCTCATCGACAAAATGGGTATGATGATAGCGCTGGGCTGTGTTGAGGACTAGCTGAGTCATCTTCTGGGTTCCCATGCAGCCTACTCTCACCCCATCGAAGCGCATGCTACACTATGTTGTTGTTTTGCTTCTTGTCAGATTTCCCCATCAGAAGGTCATCCAAGGTCAGGGGCAGTGCCCTGTGTTTCTCTCCGTCTGCAGCCCCCAGTGCAGGCCAGCTTATAAAATAAAGTCACACCTATGTACATGAAAAGCACCTGGCACGATGCTAGGCATACAGTAAGACCTTAATTAAGGTGAATAAGTACTGTTAATATTTTGGTGTGCTCAGCCAGGCAGACACCTGGAAACATGAGGGAAATGGCTGGGTTGTGAGCAAGTTCCAGGATTTCTTTATAATCCACAGCCCTGAAGCACACTGCCAGGCCCTGGGGCTCTGTCCCACCCCCCTTTCCACTGTGGTGCCGCAGGCCACCTGGTTCCTGCCACACCTGTTCTAGCTCTTCCTTCTGCTGAGACCAAAATCCAAGTGCTTTATCAAGCAAACAGCATTTATTATGGCTCCCTCAAGGTCTGCAGGAGGCAGGGAAGAACAGACAGTCCCTGCCTTCTCCCTCCCCTACCAGGGCTCCATTAGAGGTCATCCATGCCAAGACAAGTATGCTGTGCAGAGCTGGCAGAGAAGAGAGCGAGGACAGTGGCTCTGGTGCTCACTGAGGGACCCTGGGAAAGTCACTGGCCACCTCTCATTCTTATCTGTAAGAGAGGCGATACTGTCCCTGTGATCCTCGTAAGAACCCGGTAATGTAGGCATTACAGTGAGGCCGATGATGAGACATCGGTCTGGAAGGGAGGAAACTGGAGCCATGGAAACATGTTTGTCCAGTAACTGTCACCTCCCTGGGGTCTTGGGGTGTTTCCCTATATCTCTGATTGTGGTAGATGCAGCTTTTCCTGTTGCTTAAGCCAGTTCAATTTGGGGTTTCCAGTCAAAGGCACCCCAACCAGTGCAACTTGGCTGACATAAAAAAGGAATCAAGTACAATGTCTCTTGTGAAGCAGTCTTGCAGAAAAAGAAAAATAATAAATCAAACCTGAATCTGATCCATTTTCTAGATCAAGTTTCAATTTACAGGCCATGCAAAGGAAAGAGGAACGCATTAACAAAAAACACAACCAGCAAAATCCAGATGCAAAGCACTCTACAGGACAAATAAATGGGTTCTTTACCAAAAAGAAATTTCAAGGGGAAAGAAAAAGAGATGTAGGGAAACCTGCAGATCAAAAGAGACCTAACAGACATATCAACAAATCGCGGCTGTGGACCTTAATTGGTTCCTGATTCGAACTGTGAAAAAGTTCATGGCATGTATGAGACAATTAGAAACGTGAACTAGATAATTGATAACGGGAACGCTTTAAAATGGAGCCGGAGCTGTCACGCCAGAGGAAGCACCTCGCACATCTTGTACGTCAAAGCTTGAAATGTTAAAACAGGGCAAAATCACCCTAGGACCAGGCCTAAGCAAACGTGTGCCTCGCCCCCAGCCACCCCCAAAAACACTGCTTGCAAAGATAACAAGAAAGCAGTTATTGTGACTACTAGACTGATAGCTACAGGACTAGAAATTAAAAAATTATTTAGAGTGAACATCACTGTGTCATGTTGTCTTCCTTCTACTGATGGGATGGTCCCCCTTCTCCTCTTCTCCTAAGTACCCCTGGCCTTTGCTCCCTAGTTGGAACATAATTTGGGCTTCTGCTTGAATTACTGATTCCTGAATAGCTGTTCTCATTGATCTCAAATAAATGCTTGTTTGCCACTCACTTTGAAAAGGACTTTTCATTTTTAAGTTATCACAAGGAATTACTACTTTTTCAAGTGTGTAAATGATATGGTGGTGTCTGTTTAAAAAAAAACAAAATAGCCCTTATGTTTAACAGAAACATACTGGAGTACTTACAGATGAACTATTTACAGATACAATGTCTGAAACTCCAAAATAATGTGCAAGTGGGAGAGGAGATACGTGGGGTTGAGATGAAACAAGAATGGCCTTGGGAAGTCCTCAGATATCAATAGTCACCCTAAATGCAAACGGACTGAATTCACCAATTAAAAGGCACAGAGTAGCACAATGGATTTAAAAACAAGACCCAACTATACGCTTCCTTCAGTAAACTTTTATCAGCTACAAAGACAAAAATAGGCTCAAAGTGGAGAGGTAGAAGATAATACTCTAAGAAAATGGCATCCAGACAAAAGTGGGTGTAGCCACTTATATCAGACAAAACAGATTTGAAGATAAAAAAGGTAACAAGAGCCCTGGCTGGTATGGCTCAGTGGATTGAGAGCTGGCTTGCAAACCAAATGGTTACTGGTTCAGTTCCCAGTCAGGGCACATGCCTGGGTTGTGGGCCAGGTCCCCAGTGGGGGGCAGGCAAGAGGCAACCACAGACTGATGTTTCTCTCCCTCTCTCCTTCCCTTCTCCTCTGTCTGGAAATAAATAAATAAAATCTTTAAAAAATAAAAAGGTAACAAGAGACAATGGTGGACATTATACAGTGATAAAGGGGACAATTCCTCAAAAAGACATGACACGATAATATGCATCCAACCTGGGAACACCAAAATATGTAAAGCAATTACTAATGGAACTAAAGGGAGAAACTGATAAAAATATAGTAGCCTTGACTCGTGTGGCTCAGTGGGTTGAGCGTTGTCCTGCAAACTGAAAGGTCACTGGTCCAGTTCCTGGTCAGGCCACATGCCTGGGTTTTGGGCCAGGTTCCCCAACCGGGGCATGAGAGAAGCAACCGATTTGATGTTTCTCTACCTTTCTTTCTCCCTCTCTTCCTCTCTCACTAAAAATAAATAAGTAAAAGCTTTTTAAAAAAATACAATTATAGTAGAGGACCTAAATATCCCAGTAACAGAAATAGATAGTTCGTCTACTTAGAGAATCAATAAAGAAATATCAGCCTCAAATGACACATTAGACCAAATGGGTATAATTGTTATTTACCAAGCTTTTCATCCCAAAACACCAGAATATACATTCTTCTCTACTGCACATGGAACATTCTCAAGGACAGGGCACAAAACTGGTCTCAAAAAATTTAAGAAAATTGAAATCATACCAAGCATATTCCCTGACCACAACTGTTTGAAGCTGGAAATCAACTGCAAAAATAAAGCTGGAAAAACCACAGCTATGCAAAGATTAAATAACAAGCTACTAAATAACCACTTGGTCAAAGAAAAAATAAGAGATCAAAAGATACGCAGAGACAAACGAGGATGACGGTGTGGCACAGGCAAATTTTTGACGCGCAGCAAAAGCATCACTGAAAGGGAAGTTTAGAGCACTACGGGCCTCAAGACACAAGACAGGTCTCTAAACAATCGAACATTGTACCTTAAAGAAAAAGAAGAACAAATGCAGCCCCAAGTCAGCAGAAGGAAGGAAATCATAAAAATTAGAGCAAAATTAAATGAAATAGAGAACAAAAATACTGTAGAAAAAATTAATGCAACAAAGAGCTGGTTCTTTGAAAAGAGTACTAAAATAGACACACCTGGCTAGATGCACTAAGGAAAGAAGAGGAAAGACTCAAACAAAATCAGAAACGAGAGTGGAGGAGTTACAACAGACACCACGGAA
Organism: Micronycteris hirsuta; assembly: GCA_004026765.1. Lineage (NCBI taxonomy): Eukaryota > Metazoa > Chordata > Mammalia > Chiroptera > Phyllostomidae > Micronycteris > Micronycteris hirsuta. The sequence continues at coordinate 33,541 of PVJI01006458.1, read as the reverse complement.
ATACAAAGGATTATGAAAGAATACTAGGAAAGCTCGCATGCCACCAAATTCAATAACCTAGAAGAAGTGGACAACTTCTTAGAAATACGTAACTTTCCTAGAGCGAACCATGAAGAATTAGAAAACTGAAATAGACTAATCAAACATAAGGAAATTGAAACGGCCATTAAAAACCTCCCAAGAAACAAAAGTTCAGGACCAGTCAGACGGCTTCACTAGTGAATTCTACCAACATTCAAAGAAGATTTAATTACCTAACCTTCTCAAACGCTTCCAAAAAATTAAAGAAGAAACAGTACTTCCTAACTCATTTTATGAAGCCAACATTCCCCTGATACCAAAACCAGGAAAGGACAATACAAGAAAAGAAAATTATAGGCCAATATCTCTGATGAATATAGATGCAAAAATACTAAGCAATACATTAAAGTGAATACAACAATACATTAAAAAGATAATACATCACAATCAAATGGATACATTTCAGGGACTAAAGGCTTAACATACACAAATCAATCAATGCAATACACCACATTAACAAAATTAAGAATAAAAATGACATGATCATATCAATAGATGCATAAAAAGCACCTGACAAGATACAACATCCACTTAATATTAAAACACTCAATAAAATGGGCACAGAAGGAAATTACCTGACATAATACAGGCCATGTAAACTCTGAGCGAATATCCCACTCAATGGTGAAAACCTGAAAGCTTTCCTCCAAGATCTGGAGAAGCCCAGGATGCCCACCCACATCACTGTTATTCAGCATGGCACTGTAAGTCGGAGCCAGAGCAATCAGGCAAGAGAAAGAAATAAAAGGCACCCAAACTGGGAATGAAGAAGCAAAATTATCACTTTTTGCAGATGACAGGATTCTGTAGATAGAAAACTATGAGAAACAATAAGCAAATTCAGTGAAGGTGCAGGATACAGAAATCAATGCACAAAAACCCACAAGCTAATCATGAAATGCCAGAAGAAGAAATAAAGAAAACCATTCGCCCGGCTGGTGTAGCTCAGTAGATTGAGCGCGGGCTGGGAACCAGAGGGTCCAGGTTCGATTCCCAGTCGGGGCACATGCCTGGGTTGCAGGCCAGGTCCCCAGTGAGGGCCATGTGAAAGGCAACCATACATTGCTCTTTCTCCCTCCCTTCTCCTCTCTCTGAAAATAAATAAATAAAATCTTTAAAAAAAAAAAAAAAAGAAAGAAAACCATTCCATTCACAATCGCCACAAAAAAGACAAAATACCTAGGAAAAAGCTTCCCTGTAACAAGGGAGTGAAGGACCATACACTGAAAACTGTAAGACACTGTTGGAAGAAACTGAAGAAGACACAAAGAAATGGAAAGATATTTCATGGTCATATTTTGGAAGAATTAACAAAGTTAAAATGGCCTTATTACTTAAAGCAATATAGAGATTTAATGCAATCCCCATCAAAATCCCAATGACATTTTTCAAAGAAATAGAGCAAATAGTCTTCAGATTTGCATGGAACCACAAAAGCTCCTGAATAGCCACAGCAATCTTGAGGAAAAAAAGGGCAAAACCAGAGGTATGACATTCCTTGACTTCAAATTATACTACAAAACTACTATAATTTTTTTTATTTTTAATTCCAGAGAGAGAGAGAAACATCAATGTGAGATAAATATTGACTGATTGCCTCCTGTACGCACCTCGACCAGGGACTGAATGTACAACCTAGGTACGTGCCCTGACTGGAAATCAAACCCTCAACCCTTTGGTTTATGCAATAACACTCCAACCAACTGAGTCACATTGGCCAGGGAAAAACTATGATAATTAAAAAAGAAGATATTGGCAGAAAAATTGACACACAGACCAAAAGAACAGAATTGAGAGCCCAGAAATAAACCCACACATGTATGGGCAACTAATTTTCCACAAAGGAACCAAAAACACACCATGGAGAAAAGAAAGCCTCTTTGATAAATGGTGTTGGGAAAATTGGAAAGCCACATACAAAACCATGAAACTAGGCTTTTATTTGACACCATACATAAAAAGTAACTCAAAATGGATTTAAAGGCTTAAATATAAGATCTGAAACAATTAAACACATAGAAAAAAAAAAACATAGGAACTAAACTTATAGACCCTGGTCTCAGAGAGGCTTTTATGAACCTGCCCCAAAGGCTAAGTAAGTAAAAGCAAAAATAAACAAATGAGACTACATCAAACTAAAAAGCTTCTGAACAGCAAAAGAAACCATCAACAAAACAAAAAGGCAACCAACTGAATGGAAGAAGATATTTGCAAACAATATCTCTGATAAGAGGCTAATATCCAAAATTATATAAAGGCCTCAAATGATTCAACAACAAAAAACAATCCAATTAAAAAATGGGCAGAGGACCCAAACAGAAACTTTTCCCAAGAAGACACACGAATGGCCACCAGGTATATGAAAAGATGTTCCACTTCACTGGCTACAAGGGAAATGTAAATCGAAACCACAATGAGATACCACCTCACACCGGTTAGAATGGCTCTTATCAATAACACAAGAAATAACAAATGTGGAGAGGATGCGGAGAAAAGGGAACCCTCATCCACTGCTGGTGGGAATGTAAACTGGCACAGCCTCTATGGAAAATGGCATCGAAATTCCTCAAAAAATTAGGAATAGAGCAATCCCTCTTCTGGGTGTCTACTTAAAATTTTTGAAAACATTTTTTGTAAAGATACATGTGCCCCTATGTTCATTGCAGAATTATTTATGGCAGCCAAGACGTGGAAACAATCTAAATGTCCTTCAATGGATGATTAAAGACGTGGTACCTGTATATGATGGAATATTACTCAGCCATAAGAAAGGATGAAATACTGCAGTTTGCGTGGGTGGATCTTGAGAGTACTATGCTGAGTAAAATAAGTCAGATGGAAAAGGGCAAGAACCATATGATTTCACTCATGTGGGATATAAAACAGAAAACAACAAACAAACAAAAAACGAACTCATAGACACAGAAAAGAGTAAGGCAATTGTCAGAGAGGAAAGGAGGTCGGGGGGAAGAGGGCAAAGGGGACAAATATATGGTGACAGAAGGAGACTAGACTTTGGATGGTGAGCACGCAATGCAATATATGGATGATGCATTATAGAATTGTATATTTGAAGCTTATGTAATGTATCAACCAATGTCGCTCCAATAAATTTAATTTTAAAAAAGATTGGCCTTGAGTAGCTAATTGTTGAAGTCGGGTGATAAGTACATGGGGGTTCCCCTTCTATCTCCCTTCTTTTTGTACTAAAAAGTTAAAAAAGAAAAGGTAGGTTTGTAACGACAGAAAATATACCTCAGAAGTACCTTTTCTCTTGCATTATCAAACGTTACCCCCTCTCTACTGTAGCCTTCACATCAACATACAAAATGTTTAGGTATTTCTGTCTTTAAAAAGAAAGAAGTTTCCTTGACTTCACATCTCCAAACAGATGCCACACCATTTCTCTGCTCACCTCGTCTAGAGTTGTGTCACCCCGAACTTCACTTCCTCCCCTCCCACGTGCCAGCTAGCCCTTCAGTCTGCTCCTGCCCCCATCCTTCCACAACTTCCGGGTACTCCTGGCAAGGTCCCCGGGGGCCTCATGGTGGCCGTGGCCAGCAGTCACTTTTCATCGTGAAGCTTACTCGCAACTCTCAGCAATTTCTGACATAACTGACTGCTCCCTCCCCCTCAGGACCATCACTTGCCCTGCCCTTTGTGACAGCACCGTCACCTTTGTCCTTCCTCTATGCCCACACCTCCATCTCCCTTCCCTGGCATTCCTCTACTTAACTCCAAGGGTCCTCTGTCCTGGGCCCTCCTCTCTCTCTCTAATGTGCTGCTTCCCCTTTGACTGTCTCACCCATGCCCATGTTTTAACAGCCAGGTTTTAACTTCCTCTGGCTTTTGGATCTCTGCTGCAGGCTCCGCATGCAGGCATCCAGTTGCCTCCTCGGGCACCACGGAGGTAGTGGAGGGAGCAGTTAACAGCACCACTCCTAGAGCCCAACCATGTGGGATTGGGTCCTGCTCTGCAGCTTCCAAGCTGTGTGATCCTGAGCAATTAATTAACCTCTCTGTGGCTCAATTCACTCAGCTATAGAGAAGGGATCATAAATAATACACATACCTTTTCACAGTCATTATGAGAATTAAATGAATTAACGGATATAAAACACTTAGAACAGCGCCTGGCATATGTTAAACACTCAATAAAGGTTAACTATAGTTATCCCTCAGTATCCCCAGGGTATTGGTTCCAGGACCCCTGCAGACACCAAAATCCAACGGCCCAGCCAGTGGGACTCAGTTGGTTGGAGCGTCATCCTGTACACCAAAAGCTTGTAGGTTCGATTCTCAGTTAGGACACACATACCTAGGTTGTGGGTTTGATGCCCAGTTGTGGCGTATATGGAAGGAAACCAGTCGATGTTTCTCTCTCTCTCCCCTCCTTCTTTCCTCTCTAAAGTCAATAAACATGTATATTTTTTTAATTTTAAAATAAGTGAAATGGTGTAGTGCCCTTGCTGGGTAGCCCAGTTGGTTGAAGCGTTGTCCCTATACACCAAGGTTGCAGGTTTGATCCCCGGTCAGGGCACATGCAAGAATCAAACAGTGAATGCATGAAGAAGTGGAACAACAGACTGATGTTCCTCTCTGTCTCCCTTCCTCTCTAAAATCAATACATTTTTTAAAAATTAATAAAAATAAAATGATGCAGTATTTGCATAGAGGCTACAGCAAGGTAAGCCTACATAGCACTTCATTCATATGGATTCAGGATAGTACTCAGCATGTGGCAAATTCAGGTTTTGTTTTTAGAACTTCATGAGATTTTATTTTCAAATATTTTTGATCCACATTTGGTTGAATCCATGGCTGTGAGACGCATGGATATGGAGGACCAACTATATTATATCATGATATTTCATTGGCATCTCAAACTCAACATGCCTCAGGTGGAACTCAAGATTCTCCTTAACCCCATAGAGAAAAAAAATCGTAAATGCTTCTCACCAGACTCCCCCATTCCAGAACTGCCCGCCCCTGTGTTCAGTCCAGAAACCAGAACGTGGTCCTTAATCCCTTCCCTCTCCTCACCACCACCTTCCTCTCTCCTCGCCCAAATCGTAATCAAACCCTATGACTTTAAGTCAAACTATATCTCAAATCTGTCTACCTCTCTATACCTCCACAGCCATGTCCCAGTCAAAGTCATCACCCTGGCCTAACCAGACAACTGCAACAGCCCGTTGGCTGATTGGCCTTCCTTTCCTCCATTTCCCCTTTCATTTGTTCCCCACCTCTCCCCTGCGGCCAAACAGTCTTATAAAAACGTAAATCATGTCTCTTCCTGCTTCAATCCTTTATTAGCTCTCATTTCTCTTAGATTAAGACCAAATCTCCTATCAGTTCCCTGCTTGGAGCACCCCCAGTCCACCTCGTATATGCCTTTCTCCCCTTGTTTTCTCAGCCCCACCTTCCTCTCACAAGGGAAGGCCTTGTGCACCTTACAGCCTTTGCCCTCCCTGCTCCCTCCGCCCAGAACACTTTTCCCCCTGGTATTCATATGATATGACTGCCTCCTTCTTACCCTTCAGATTTCCCCTTACCTGAGGTCTTTCCTTATCATCCTACTTATTAGCTCCCGCTCCAATTATTATTGAACACAACACCCTGATCCCTGACTTTATCACAATTTGTGCTTACATATTTATTTCTTTGTTTACAACCTGTCTTCCCCATCTGAGAGTGGAAAAGCTGGGAGTCTGGGAGTGCGTGTGCGCATGTGCGCTCCTTGAGGAATAGGTCCATGTAATTGCCGCATTCCTAGCTCTACAATTTTACTTGGCAATAGCAAGTGCTCAGTAAATATGTGTTGGATGAATTATTAAATTGTTGACTTGAAAAGAAAATCATGCCCTGGCTGGTGTGACTCAGTGGATTGAGTGCCGGACTGCAAACCAAAGAGTCGCCAGTTCGATTCCCAGTCAGGGCACATGCCTGGGTTGCAGGCCAGGTCCCAAGTAGAGGGCACATGAAAGGCAACCACACATTGATGTTTCTCTCCCTCTCTTTCTCTCTCCCTTTCCCTCTGTAAATAAATAAATAAAATATTTTTTAAAAAGAAAGAAAGAAAATCATTTGGCCCTGCTCAGTTGGTTAGAGCATCATCACGATATGCCAAGGTTTCAAGTTCAATCCCTGGTCGGGGCACATAAAACAATCAACCAAAGCCCTGGCTGGTGTAGCTCAGTGGATTGAGCGCGGGCTGGGAACCAGAGGGTCCCGGTTCGATTCCCAGTCAGGGCACATGCCCGGGCTGCGGGCCAGGTCCCCATGAGGGCCATGTGAGAGGCAACCATACATTGCTGTTTCTCTCCCTCTCCCCCTCCCTTCCCCTCTCTCTAAAAATAAATACAAAAAAAAAAAATCAACCAATGAATGCATAAATAAGTGGAACAAGAAATCCATGTCTCTCTCTCTCTCTCAATCAATCAATAAAAACATTTTAAAAAGTCAGTTGACAAAAGTATATGGCATTGTGGCAATTATGGAAGTCAGTCCCCAAACTTAGACATGCAATGACATTACTTCCTGGATGCTCCATTCTGCCTAGGTAGCTGAAAGCAAGTTGAGCTTTAATCCTCCTGAGGTTGGAACAGTTCCAGGGTATTTAGCAGGACACATTTGCTGGGGTGGGGCTGGGGGGTTAGGAAGAAGGCTGGAGTGGGAGGGGGAGGTTGGACAGCATCCAGCTCTCAAACAACAGGAATCACAGGCCCCTTCAGTCTGATGGTTTGCGCCGTGTCTGTTTGGGTTTGGGACCTGAGAATATTTTGCCTATGGTCCTGCCTGCCTAGTAAACCCATGAGCCATTCCTCCCTGCTGTCCCTGCCAAGAAGCAGGTGGCAGACCCCTCCCCCTCCTATTCTTGGCCCAGACACTTGTCCCTGCCGAGGCGTTCTCTTCCCCTCAGGGCTTCAGCTTTTGAAACACATAAACCAGCTTTTCTGCTTTTGGATCTGCCACATATGTTCATCCCCAGGGGTAATGAGCACAGAACCCAGAGCACAGAAAAACAGGAAAATATAGGAAGGAAGAAATGGGATGAACATATAGAAATACATTATGTTTGGAAAAGATCATGCTAGTGACCACTTAGGGACTGGAGGGACCAAAATGGGTAAGTCCAGTGAGGAGGCAGCTTGCAGGAGAGAGAAGTGAATAGATATATCTGGGAGATAAAAATCAACAGAACTATGTGAGGGATCACTGGGGGAGATAAGGCAGAAGGAGGCATCGTGAATGACTCCTAAGACGATTCAGCACTGAGAGATGGGACGCCTTTGCCTCGGCACAAGGTGTTCCCAATTTTGGAACACTTTCCTCCACTGTAACCCCTTCACTTGGCCAACTCCTACTCATCCTTCAGCTCTCCATTCAAGCTTGCTTCTTCAGAGCCAGCTGCCTCACCCGACCCCAGGGCCTGTTGAATTCCTCGGTTTTATACTCTCACTTTCCTTTGTATATTTACTCAGTGTGTGATCACACTTCCATTAGTATACTCCCCATCAGACCACCAATGCCAGTCTGGGCTCGCCCTTGCATCCCCAATGCCTACCATACAGTAAGTGTTCAATAAACAAAGGCTCCAAAATGCAGGCAGAAGGGGCTGGAGTGCACCTTGAAGCCTGGTGTGTCTCAAGGGGGAGTGGAGGTCATTGGTTTTCAAAATACAAGGATTACCTCCACCACCTCCTCTCCGAGAGGGAAGGTGTCCTCATCCCACTCCCTTTAAGAATCTATGCGTGTGATGAGACTGTTCCTGGGGTTACAGTGACTGTGCATTTAAGACATGGCAGGGAAAAAGCTAACAAAGGTTGCTGTTAGCAGAACCTGTCTGAGGTTCTGAAAGCAAGAGACTGAGGATCTGTGGGCCTGGGGGCAGCTCGGAGGGGAGGAGGTATGAGTGGGGACTGAAGGTGGCAGAAAGGCCCCCAGAGGTGTTCTTGACACCAGGGCTACGATCCTGTGCAGTTCCCGCCTTCAATGGTCCCCGGAGGCTTCCCCAACCTGCTCAGAAGAAAATAAACACTCCGAGGAATGCACTGTCGAGTGTGCATGAGCTTCACCGCCGTGACTAGAAAGCTGCCTGTGTGTAGACAGACATGTAGTAGAGAGGTTCCGGACGTGCTGATTGTAGAAGAAAAGGAGTGCGTGTTTTCAAAGTGCTCAGGGAGTCTGGGGGAGACAAGGAGATTGCCACTCCCAAGTGGGAAGGCTCCTGTGTGGATTAGACAAGATAATGTGTAGGAAAGTCCTCGAAGCTTAATAAACTCTGGTTCAAAATCTGGGAAGAGAAGCTGAACTGGGGTGGGAAGGGGAGGGATGAGATGGGAGGAGGATGGGTGGGAGGCACATAGGGGCACTCTGGGGACAGCCTCACGGGAAACCTACTGGGGTCTTCTCGAGCCCCAGCACGACTGACACCACTGCCCCACCCGGCGGGCCCACAGGAATTTGCCCTGGTGACCTCCCCAGGCAAACTCCTGTCTCCATGGTGACCAGCCCTGGAACAAGCGGCCTGATTGTCCCTGCTCAGCGGGGCAGGTGAAACCTTGGCCACGTGACCGATACTGGTCCAGGTGCGGTTACGGGACACCCGCCACCTACCCGCTTTAACCCATTCAACACCGCCACCACCTGGGTGCAGTGTCCCATCCTCCGCAGGCCGCACCCATTGGGCCCGAGGTTCCCAGCCAGATGGGCGGAGCACTGCAGGAGGAGTCCCTCAGCCTGAAGGAATTAGGGCCGGACGACACAGGGGCTGAGTGATTGGAGCTTGGTTACTTCACCTCTGCCTTTCCATTTTCACATCAGTAAAATAAGGATCAGAATGTCCTCTCGCTTCACAAGGGAAGTCAGGACCCAGAAGTGTAGGCTCGACTTCCTCAGAGGTAGCCAGAGTTATTCTACACTCCTGTTTCTCTTCCCCATCACTTCAGCCTGTCAGGGGCTCAGAAGGCCTCCCCTCCAGCAACTTAATACCCACCCTCCAAGAGGGAGGCCCTCTCCGACAGTGAGTCTGCTGCCCTGTTCCCATAAGCTGGGGTTGGGGTGGGCAGCCCCCAGGTTGACCCTTCCCCAACACACTATTACCGGAGCCCTTGCCAGGTAGCAGCAAATCAAAACCTCTAGCTGACTGCTTTTCTGCTGTTGACCCCACCCTCACCAGCCACCTGACAGGGCTGGGGGTCTCAAGGTTGTTTCTGCCCAGAATTCTGGCTGGGGGCTGATGTCGAGGGTCCTGGGCCAGGCTGTTTACTGGGCTAGACAGGCTGGTATGGAGGTGGAGAGCAGTTTAAAATACTACTTTTCTGAATCACCAACGTTACACGAACTCCCTTCCCCTTCTTCCAACTCTAGCTAAACACTGCTTGATCCACTCTCTGAGGACCCCTCCCAAGCCTTAGACCAGCCTCTACCCAGGGCTCAGGTGTCCTCCTCACTCCCCTAATGATTATTCTGGTAACAAATGATCACACCACCTGGTGTACATAGAGTCTCCAGTGACTCCAAGGCCCTCCTCAGATTAGAACAAAACACCTGCCAGTCCTCAGGCTGACTTGAGCTGGGAGCCATTTCATTACGTAAGGCATTTATTAGGCCTTAGAGTTAGAATGCCTCCTACTGGTCCTGACTCCATCTGGCCTACCCTCAAGAGGGGGGAGAAAGGCAGGTGTAACCCTTGCTAGCCCACTTGTCATCTCCTGGAGGGGTCACAGACCCAGCCACCAGCTGAACCTTCAATTAAGCCTCAGCTACTGCCCTGAATCTCTCCATGATCATTCAGTAAAATGACTACCTCACTTAGCACCAGGTGAACAAAACATGGCTCCGGTCCTCCAGGAGCCCGCAGCCAATGGTGGACAAAGAGAAGGACAGGTCTATAGTACTATATTGTAGACTCTGTTGAAAGCTTTGAAAACATAGGGTGGAAGAGATTAGTTTCAACCAGGGAAATTTGGGAAAGCTTGAGGAGGGGGCGGAAGTTATCCTAGACTCAGCAACTAACTATCTGGAATCAGGTACAGCATCCCAGCAAGGGCAGTGAGTGGGGAGTCGTAGTAAAAACCTAAAAGGTGTGCAGTGTGGTTCTCAGGGTGCCTCGTTGAGGAGTAAGGGAATGGGGAGAATAGGTGGAAAAGTAGGGAGGACCGGACTCAGGGGCTTGGGATGCGGTGGTTTCAACTTTCAACTTTAGGGATGGGGAGTCCCTGAAGGTTCCTGAGCAGAATGCTGTAGAGAGAGCAGCCACTCTTACAAACTGCTGAAGGACAGGCTGCAGTCAAAGCCATCTGAGACTTGAGACGGTATCACCACCACCACCTCTACCTCAGACTGGGGAGAGAAGACTGCAGCGGATCAGGGTTCCAAAGGAAAGCGATTTCTCTGCAGTTCTAGGGGTGGGAAGATTGTTTATTACTCTACTGGTAAAGGAGGGCTGGGGAGAAGGGAGTAGATTTGAGCCATTTTAAGTTAGATGCCCCCATCAGCACCCCATCTGGCCAGGGTTTGACCCTGGCCTCCCATTTTGATTCGCATCTTGAATGGCTGGCCGGAGGTTCCGGTTTGCCTGTTTCCCCATCTGTAATGAAAGGGGATAGGAGATAGTTGAAGTTAACCTCTACAGTCCCTCCTATTCCGTAGTCCACGACTTCAGGATGGGTAAGAGTTACTCCTTCCTGCCTGTCCCCTCTCACCCTCTCGCTGTGAAGCACTGTGCCTCCTAGCCGGAGCCCTGACGCTGGGGAGCCATTCCAGGTGCCGCTCACCCGCGCCCCCTGGAGGCAAAAATTATGGCACCGACCCAAGGCGGTGTGTGAGAACAGAGTTGCGGACCAGGTGCGGCGCCGGGCGCGGGTCGTGGCGGGCCTCCTAGCCTTGCCAAGAGCTTGCCCCGCGGCTCGCATCAAAACCCAGGACATTCGGAAAAGCTGGGACTGGATTCCCACATCGCAGGACTCAGACTCCGCGCAAGGATTCTGCGCCGGACAGCGCTTCCCCGATCAGAGACAGATCCTTCCATGGCTCGGCCCAGGGCGTGGCCAAGGGCGGTGCTCCCGTCGGTGGGCGCAGTGTCTACGGGATTATGTACTGGTGTAAGGGGCGGAGCTGGAGGGGAATTGACAGTCTCTGGGATTACGTAAGGAAACGTGAGCGAAAGCGGGAAATTCCGCGATAGCAAGCGAGGGTAAGGGGCGGAGCTCCAGTAGGAACTGGGCGGGACTCAGCAAAGGCGAAGGGCGGGGCTAGGGTACAGGAAGTGCTTGCGAGCTGCGTGCGAGGAAACGGCTCCCGGGCATGCTTAGCTGGGCTCGCACGTGGAGGCTCCCGTGTGGGGGGCTCGAGCATTCCAGAGCTAGCTTCTCCAGGGTGCTTCTCGCACCCAGCACCAGCGGCCGAGGCGGTGCCGAGCCGAGGTCAGTCAAGGGCGCCGGGTAGGAGGTCGTCCTTCAACCCTCCTCCTCCGGTCCGGCCCCTATGGCTCCACCTCCTCTGCTTGGACCCGCCTCCTCCCAGGCCTCTCCTCCAAACCTCTTCCCCAGCCGACTCAGAATATATCCCCATCCTCGCTCTATTCTCCAGATCGGTGCCGCTTTCCTACAACCTTCTTGATGGAGAGGCGGCCCGCCCAGCCCTCGTGTTTCTGCACGGGCTCTTCGGCTGCAAAACCAACTTCAACTCTATCGCCAAGGCGCTGGCCCGGCAGACAGGCCGGAGGGTGAGCTTCCAGGAGAGGAGGACTCCCGCGGGAGGTAGGGCCTGGTGGGCGGGATCAGGGATAAGCCCGAGGTGGGGCCAGCTCTTCCACACTTTCTGCTGGGCCCGGGCTGATCAGTGTCAGGGTTCTCTGAGCAAAATTGAAAATCTCTATTTTCACCTTCTAAAGATGGATCCCGCAGGGCAGACCCAGACCCTAGATGGACCCCATTCAGTCCCTCAAGCTCCTATCCACCCAGTCTATCAGACCCAGGCCCTAAATGGACCTCATTCATTCAAGCTCCCATCCAGTCTATCTTCATCTGCACGTTGGAAACTGAACTAGGCTCCGCTGTCCAGTGCCTCAATGCCGACACCCTCCCCGTTAAGGCGGCCCAGCCCCCTGCTTGTTCACCAGGGATGTGAGGGGACTTATCACTTCTTATAGCAACCCATCCTTCTGTGCTTCAGCTGTTGGGAATTCTTGACATCTACTTTCTCTGGGGCTGCTGCCCAGGCAGAACAGACCTTCAGAGATGTGGTCACAATCCTTGGGCCTTCTCCTTTGTGTCAGTGACCCCGGGTTCTTCCTCTGGACCTCCTAGGTCTGAGAATGGGACCCTCTCACCACCTGGGCCCTTCTTCCACTTCAGGATCTCTCCAGGTTCTCCACCCCGCCCCCAACCTGCAGGTCTTCCAAGATTTTGGCTGTCAATGCCCTGAATGTGAATGCTAGTGCTGTCCCCCGCTCACCCCCCTCCTCAGGTGCTGACAGTGGATGCTCGTAACCATGGTGACAGCCCCCACAGCCCAGACATGAGCTATGAGGCCATGAGCCAGGACCTGCAGGACCTCCTGCCCCAGCTGGGCCTAGTGCCCTGTGTCCTCATTGGCCACAGCATGGGAGGCAAGACAGCCATGCTGCTGGCACTACAGAGGGTGAGTAGTCCCTATCTGGGGCTTCCTCCCATCCGATATAAATCCTGAATGCCCAGCAGGCAACCTTGGACTCAAAGGAGCCTGGGATGGCCCAGTTCAGGATCAGGGAACTATGCCTGCGACCCGCTGTGCATGCCCTAAGGCTGGTCACCAGTCCAGTTCTTTCCCACAGCCAGAGCTGGTGGAACGTCTAGTTGCTGTGGACATCAGCCCAGTGGAGACCACATCCAGCTCAGACTTTCCAGCCTACATGGCAGCCATGAGGGCCATACACATCCCAGATAAGGTGTCCCGCTCCTGTGCCCGCAAACTGGCTGATAAACAACTCAGCTCTCTTATACAGGTGATACCCTTGGGTCCCCAGAGGGTGGGTTGGGAGCTGTCAAGGGAAGGGTGTCAGTGTTAGCCCAGACTTCACCCTCCCCCCATGACCACCACATCCCTCCCCCACCCCGCCCCCGCCCTTAGGACCTGGCTGTGCGGCAGTTCCTGCTCACCAACCTGGTGGAGGCAGACGGGCACTTTGTGTGGAGGGTGAACTTAGATGCTTTGGCCCAGCATGTGGACAAGATCTTGGCCTTCCCATCACGACAAGAATCCTACCCTGGTCCAACCCTGTTCCTCCTTGGTGGAAACTCTGAATTTGTGCAGTAAGTCAAGCTGGGTGGTAGGCGCAGCATGCGTTACAAGGGGGCCTGGGGAGCCCGCCTTGGGAGGGCTTGGGTGTGGGCAGGGAGCTCCTGAGAGCTTGGAAACAACACGAGGCATGTGGCTGTCCATCTCTCCTGCTCTTTTTCTTCCCATCTCCCCACTCCCACCCCTTTTTGGCGGTCTTTTCTTTGACGGACAGTCCCAGCCACCATCCTGAGATGAGGCGACTCTTCCCTCGAGCCCAGATGCAGACTGTGCCTAACGCTGGCCACTGGATCCACGCCGACTGCCCACAGGACTTCATGGCTGCCATCCGAGGCTTCCTGGCCTAAGACTTACTGGCCAGAGGGGCCATGGTTGAAACCCCAGGCTTCAAGGTCCTGCGGCCTGTTGCATGTTTCTGCACAGAAGGACTCAGGCAGGCACTAAGAGGGCACAAGGTGCAAAGGTGGTCAGACCTCAAGTTTTAATGAATAAAGACATTGCTCTCAAGGGTCAGGGCTGAGCTGTCTCACCACCAGTGCCCCCACCGGCCCCAGGGGAATGGGACTCGTGCCCTGGCTGCTTCAGTTTCCGTGGGGACTCTCACAGTGTCCCTGGACTCTCTCTGCAGCTGACTGTCGACCCGCTCCCTCACCATCTGCTGCATATCCTCCTGGGGGCAGGAGAGCAGGGTCAGGGGCAGACCCCGGGCCCACCTCCCCATGCCTCCCAGGTCCCGTTGGCATTCACACTGTACCTCCCAGGCCTCCACCTCCTGCCTCAGCCTCAGTTTCTCCTCCAGGACCTCCAGCAGCTGGGCCTCCACAGCTCGTAACTTGGCTTTGCACGTGTCCAGTTCAGCCTCCACTGCCTGCTTCCTGCAGGTGGCAGGAGGAACGGCCTGAGTCCTACGACCTACAGATCTGATGCTGGGCCCTGGGGGTGGACAAGTATGGCCACAGCTCCTGCCTCGTGACAGAGTAGTGGTTTGTATGGCTTCTCTTCCAGAAATGCCTGGCTTTCCCCTCCTTTCTTGCAGGGCAGAGTCCTGAGGGTGAGCCACCCACTGCCCCCACAACCCGCACAAGCAGTTGCCTCTCACTTGGCAATGGCTTCATCTCGCTCCTGAAGAACTTGGTCCAGCGAGGGCTCTACCTGGTTGTCCCCCAGTGCTCCAGCCACTTAGGATTCTGGGCTCTGTCATAGGGTAGTAGAAGAAGAAACTGTGATCTTGGGTTTGCCTGGATGAGATGCCCCACCCTGGCCTTGGCCTTGATATCAGGAGGAGAAGGGTCTGAGACGTTCCGTACCAGCCCCTCAGTGCCCCAGTCTCCTGGACATGTGACAGTAGAGCAGGGGGACTTACGCCATGGTAAGGGGGTAGCAGGTGTGGCCTGTGCCTGGGCTAAGGGTAAGGAGAGAGGGCCTGGTGTTTGGACCCCCAAGGGGGAAAGGAGTTATCATCTGACCCCTGGGAAAGAGATCGGTGGGTTGAGGAGGATACTTACCCCTCAAGGGCCCCAGACAGAGAGCGTGGCCTGGTGACAGGAACTCAAGTCAGCTGGGTGGGGCAGTACAAGGACAGGGCCCTTTGCCCTCCCTTCCAGGCAAGGCACTCCCTGTTAGGCACCGCCTCAGGCAGGCCGGCCAGATCCCTGCCTCCCCTCCTAGGTCCTGGAACCCTCTGTACCCCGAGGGGGCGCTCTACCCACATCAGGAAATGAAAAAGTTGAGGCAGACAGGGCTGCTGCAATGCTGAGACAGGTGCCCCAGCCCCACAGCTTGAAGGTTTGGCATCTTGGTACCTTGAATGGCATTTCCACACGTATAACTAACCTCACCTCAGCAGAAAACAGGAGGAAAAGTTTAACCATCCCTGGCACATTCCTACTAACGTCTCGAGTGTCCATCCTCCCTAGCAATACTGCTCTATTCCTCCAATATTTCCCCCGTTCTGATCCTTGAGCATGGGGGGGTCAGCTGTGCCCTGGAGGGGGTCTCAGTGTCATTGAGCACATCAGTGACATCGAAGGTGTAAAAGGGAATTTTCCCTATTGAGGCTTCTTCAACAAGGCTACAGCTTGAGGATTAGTTCCTCAACTCAGGTAAAGAAGGTGGGCGTCATAGGAGGTGGAGGAGGGTGTGAGGGGACAAATGGTGATGGATGGAGACTCGGGGTGGTGAATACAAAATATAGTGTGCAGATGATGTGATGTGAAGTTGTGCACCTGAAACCTGTATAATTTTGTTAACCAGTGTCACCCCAATACATTCAAGAAAAAGGAAAAAAATAGTTCCTCCAAGACCCCCCAGGAAATCCCCTGCAAACATGACTCCTGGTTGTCGTTAGTTCTCACCCAGGTCACATCCAACTGCCGGACTTGACGATTTCTTTGCTGCAACCCCAGGTGAGGGGGCGGGTTGAGCTGTGCTCCCCGGAACATCACCACCTTTGCTGAGATTCAGTGTGTTTCAAGAGGCTGCTCCATGCCAGGATCCAGGCAGGACCCCCGCTCTCAGGGACTTCCAGGGCTAGCAAGGGTGAAGCATAGGTGTCAGCACAAGGTTTCAGGGGCCATGGGCAATGGGGGCACAGAGGCCCCTATCCCCAATTAGCCAAGGGGGGTCCTGCAGGAGCTCATCCAAAATGAATCCTGCAGGCTGGCAGGAGTCAGCCAGGGAAAGGGCTAGCACTCTTGCCAGGCATTTTTAAAATTTTACCTTTTCATTTAGGAGCGATTTTAAACTGTTCTTCAATGTCCAAAAATATATATATATCCTTTTAGGGTAAATAAACAATCTAATGTGGTACCAAGCATTGCACTCAGTTGTCACATCTCTCTAGTCTTCCTCCTCCTAGAACAATTTGAAGGCTGTCAGAGTTTCATGACCTTGACATGTTTGACGACTACAGGGAAGTTATTTTAGACCACCCTTCAACTTGGATTTGTTACACATTTTGGGAAGAAATAGCACAGAAATGATGTCGTGTTCTTGTATCCAGTATCGTTTGGAGCCATGGCTGATGGCATTAGTGTTGATTACTTGGCTGTGGTTAACAAGTGATGGGGAGGGGAGGTAATCTGAGGTGTTGAAACTTCCTTTCTTCGCCCCACTTTCACCCGTCAGTTTCAGCATCCATCATAAATGATGATTTTTCTTTTTTTTTTTTAAGATTTTATTTATTTATTTTCAGAGAGAGAAGGGAGGGAGAAAGAACAATGTATGGTTGCCTCTCACATGGCCCTCACGGGGACCTGGCCCACAACCCAGGCATGTGCCCCGACTAGGAATCAAACCAGGACCCTCTGGTTCCCAGCCCATGCTCAATCCACTGAGCTACACCAGCTGGGCCACAAATGATGATTTTTCTAATTTCACCATTTCTTCTACATTTATTCATTCATTCATTTGTAACGGATGGACTTGTGGTTTCCTATTCAATGCATTATAACCCAATTCCATCACTTATTTCAATGCTGCAATTGTCCCAGGTTTAGGATTGGTCAGTGGGTGCCCCTTGCCGACCTCTCGCCGCTTCGAAATGTGCTACAACCCTTTGAACCCTGCCTTTCTTTCTGGCTCATCTTGTTTTTCCCTGAGCCAGCCTTAGAGTCAGCCATTTCTGCAAGAATACCTGGGAGTTTTGTTGTTGTTGTTTGGAGGGGGAGGAGTATTTAGAAACCAAGATCTGGTTGTTAGGTGTGCTTGTTGCAGTTAGGGTGATCTCTGCTCCCAGGCCACGCAGTGGACACACAGCACGCATGCACAGCCACATTTCTTTATCTGTATGATATAAACTTTATGCGTCAGCTTGACTGGTTAAACATTATTTCTGGGTGTGTCTATGGGGTTGACTTGGTGGGCTGAGGAAAGCAGATGGCCCTCCCCAGTGTGGATGGACACGACCCAGTCCGTTGAGGGCCTGAGTAGAACGAGAAGGCAGAGGAAGGTTGAATCTCTTTCCCTGACTGCTTGAGCTGAGATACTGGTGTTCTCCCGCCCTGGGATTGGCACGTACACCGTTAGTGCTCCCAGTTCTCAGGCCGTGGTCTCAGACTGGAACTACACCACCGGCTTTCCCTGTCTCCATCTTGCAAGGAGCAAGTGTGGGGCTTCTCAGCCTCCATAATCTGGAAGTCAATTCCACATAGTAAATATGTTTCTATATATTTATCCTATTGGTTCAGGTTCTCTGGAGAACCCTAACCAATACAATTTGCATACATGGAAAAATTTTACATTTAGATCTTAAATTCCAGTCCAATGTCACAGGGTTCATCCCAGCTTTCCCCCTTTCCATATTTTATCCCTTTGCCCCAATTGCCTTCAAAGTGTTTCATGATTAGTTCAATTCTCCTGTATGTAGCTTGTCTCCCAAAACAACTGGGTTCGCCCTGATTTAAATGCCCTCTTTACATGGGCTCAGCTCCTGCAGGGCTGCCTTCCCACCCCACTCTAGTGCCTTCCTCATGCATGGCCCTCGTTCCCACTGGGATATCAAATATTTCTTTTTTTTTTTTTAAGATTATTTACTTATTTATTTATTTTTAGAGAGAGGGAAAGGGAGGGAGACAGAGAGGGAGAGAAACAGCAATGTATGGTTGCCTCTCACATGGCCCTCACTGGGGACCTGGCCCGCAACCCAGGCATGTGCCCTGACTGGGAATCAAACTGGCGACCCTTTGGTTCCCAGCCCGCGCTCAATCCACTGAGCTACACCAGCCAGGGCGATATCAAATATTTCTAAGGGCTTTACTGTCATTCATTCAGTCCACAAATATTTATTGAGCACCTATTATGTTCCAGGCATGTTTCCATGTAATGGACATAAAACAGGAAGACAGAATTCTCTAGGACCTCACGAGCACACATTCTAATGAGAGGAGACAGTCAATAAACAAATGATGAGTATATCAGATGGTAAGGAATTGGAGAAAAATTAAGCAGGGAAAGAGAATGAGGAAGGACCTGGAGACCACTATTTTATATAATTCCATGCTGCCCTAAGGAGATCACGAATACCCATCACTTCAATAAAAAACAACCGTTCTCACGACTTGGAATAATATTTCCATGAACAGCATCATTCATGGACTCAAAACGTGCCGTATTTCCAAGCAAAAGCAAAGATGCCATGCTCAGGAAGTCCGTGTCAGGAAGCCCAGGAGAGGCCAGGGACGACGTGCGGCACTGAAAGGCAGAAGTGCACGTGAAGGGTGTGAGTGAGCCCTCACACAGGCAGAAGTAAAAATTGTTTCAAAATAAAGTTATTCTCAAAAGTGGGTGATGTTAAACATTTAAATTGTAAATATTTTAACAAAATATATAAGTAGGGAGATGCTTATCTCATCTGCATCCTGAAATGTTTAAATTAGAATATCAGGCCAAAATTTTTTTTAATCTTCTCATTGGGAAAAAGAGGGAATATCCTTATGTTCAGACACATAGTGAATTCCATCCCAAGGCCCCACCTCAAACATTACACACTGAGCAGTGGGACTTATCCCCAGCTGCCCACTGCCCACATGTCCACCCTCCCCAGCTCCTCGCTGAGATGGACTGGGGTCGGGGGGTCAGGAGGGGGAAGGAGAGCTGCCAACTGGGTAGGGGGCTGGGCTTTGTGGTCAGAACAGCTGGAATGTGCAGCGCTGGGCAGCTTACAGACCATGTCACCCAACCCTCACGACCTTGTCTGTGTTTACCTCCCTGAGCCTCATTGTGCTCATCTGTGAAGTGGGCTCACGGAGGTAGCTCACACAACAGCCAGCACTTTGTGTGATGGGCCAGGGCCAGGCTTCACAGGAGAAGAGAAAGAGGGAGTAAGCCTGTCAGAAAGCCACAGAAAAACAACGGGAGAATGTCAAACACACACACACGCACTCCCCACGATTCTGCCCCAGGGACAGTTCTGTTCCTGAATCCAACACAAGTTGCCTCTTCTTCCTCATCCAGACCTCTACAGCCCTGTACTTCCCCATCATTGTCTTGTCACTGTCAAGGTGTTTCTCCCACCAGCTGGAGGGCTTCTGAAAGGCTGGTGGTGACTGTCATCATCCCAACCTCTGTGCAAGAGTGCTGAACTGTGATGGCATCAGTGAGGCAACACTGGCCTTACCCAGCAGGTGGCAGCAGCTGCCAAATCACGGATCCAATGGGCAAAGGGCCACCCTAGCCTCCCAGCCTCTGGGATAGAAACCTGGGGCTGGGGCGGGGGGAGGCGGGGGGGTGGGGGGGGGCGTTGCTTGGGAGCATTCAAATGCTCAGCCTTTTTCCCAATGTTTCTCTATGGGAGCACCGCTCATCCCAGCATGCAGGTGTTCGCTACTCACACCACAAATACATTATTTTCGGTGCTGGCCTTGGTTAACCAATGAGAACATGACCCAGTTCCTCCCCTTCATCCAATGAGGAGACAGACCCCCACCACAGACTATATCCACACAGGACAATAAGTGCTATTCTCCATGTGGCCACCTCCTACTCATACTTTAAGCCCCAGTTCAAATGCCCTACCTCTGTGAAGTGGTCCCTGATTGCATGGAGTTGGCTGCTCTGGGGACCCACGGCCTCTTGTGCAGCAGTGTCTGCTTTAGCCCCTGCCCTGTTCTGGCTTCTCTGTCTCTGCCCATCCCGCACCTGTCAGGGAGTATTCCACTTCCACCTTCAGGCCTTGTTTCTTCTTCCATAGACAGACACACACACACACACAGAGACACACACACTATAACTTCCATCTTCACACAAAATCATGCCTCCCAAGTCTCCAGCCGGTGTTCTACACCAACTCCTCATCGACTGTCTACATGTCTTCTCGGCTGTCGGGGCTACACATCCCAGTCTGAAGTCTTCCACTTCCCTGGATCTGTTCCTCCTCCAAGCGCCAGCTCCGCTCTCATCTCACACAAGCAGTCACCAGGGCCTGTGGCCGCTACTTCATAATATCTGTCATTGTTTTTATGTTTAAATAAGATACAGTCTTTTAATTATTGAAATAAAGTATAGCGATATTAAATACATCTCTTGAGTGCCTTTGACACTTTTCTGCAGCCCAGTGGGTCCTTACATTCAGATGGTCACGGTCTCTGGTCTCTCTCCTGGGCACCACGGCAAGCTGCTATAGCAAGCTGTCCTCCGTGCTGCTACAGAGGGCCCTCTTCCCCCAATTTGAAAACTTCCTCCACGCTGACCACTTCCAGCCTGGCCCTCTCCCACGAACCCTAGAATCATACTGGCAAGGGCCTACTTACCCTCCCCCATCGGGAAGTCTAATGTGCAACCCAAACTTAACAGGTCCCAACCCCAAATCCTGATTTACCCCCACCTTCAACCTGCTCCTTCTCCGGTTCTTCCTCCACCTCTGCAAATGCAACACCCTCTGCCCAGGTGTTCAGGTCAAAACCCCTTGACTCCACTCATCCTTGAGTCCTCTCTTTCTCTCAGGTGGTTCTACATTTAAAATGTATCCAGAATATGACCACTTCTCACCATTACAACTGCCGTCATCTTTGTCCCAGCCATCTGCAATACTGCAACCCCAAAATGATGTCTTTTTCCTCCGTGTCCCCTTCAGTCTATGCTCCGCCCAGCAGTCACAGTAATCTTGTTAAAGCCCAGGATGGATCCTGGCCTTCCTCTGCTCAAAACTCTCCTGTGACAAAAACAAACAAGCAAACAAAAAAGCAAAACCTCCTGGGCTCCCATCCCACTCAGAGAGTCAAAGCCAAAAACTGCCATCACTTCCTAGGGCCCTTCCTCAACTTCTCTGACTTCAGCTCCTCTGAGCTCTTCCTCACCCACTAAACTCCATGAATCCTTGCCTTCTTGCTGTTTCTCCAACATGCTCCCTGCTCATGGTCATTGCACTTGACATCCCCTCTGCCCGGAATGCTTTTCTACCAGAGGCATGCATGGCTCACTCCCTCACCTCTTTCAGATCTTTATTCAAATGCTACCCTCTCAGGCCTCCTCGACCACCTCATTTAAAATCGGAATTCCCACCTCAAACCCAGCACTTCCTACTTTATCTTCTTCCTACTACCCCTCCCTTCCTACTTTATCTTCTCCATTGTATATTATCACCATTATACATGTTATTTTTTGTTTATCATCTCTTTCCTCTACTAGAACATAGACTCTATGAGGACAAGGACTTTTGTCTGTCTTGTTTTCTGCCACATCCCCAACATCTACAACAATCAGCACATAGTAAATGTTCAGTTAACACTTTTTAATTAAAGGAATGAATATCTGACCCTTGAACACCTCCACCTTGTCTGCACAATAAAATTTAACACTCGAGGCCTCCCTTACTTCTCTCCTACGCACGCTCACTCTCATACCTGAGCATAGCACCCCAGCGGGCTCCCGCAGTTCTCCGAATGCTCACCCACCCTGCACCTTTGGGTACGCTCCTTCCTCTGTGCAGGAAGCCCGCACCACTGCCTGCGGCAACCCCACTCCTCTAACACCCAGCTCAAACATCACTGCCTCTGGGAAGCCCCCCTGGACCCCTCACATATTGAAATCATGCTTGTCTTTCCCACTACACTAGAAGCACATTAATTTCAGGACGGTGGCCCCAGAGCATGGTTTCCAAGGTCATATTTGATAAATGAGTAAGTGACTGAATGAGAATAAGACATATGATATAAGAAAGGCAGAGTTTAAGGTGAAGGACACATGTTCATTCTTTATTTATTTTCCATGTTATCATTTAATATGCATTTCAGTAAGTGACACTTGGCATGACATCTGGGACCTCTGAGGGTAGGAGCTGTGCCTCCAATTACTGCCCTCTCCCCACATGGCCAGACACTGGGCTCTGGGGTGCACCCATGACCCACCCCACTGAATTATGCAGAGCATGGGAAAGCACTCTGGACCAGGAGTCAGGCTGCACCTTCTCTGCCATTTGTTTCCTGTAACCCTGAGCCAGTCCCTCTAGCAGGTGAGTCCTGGTTTTGCATCTGTCAAATGGGCACACCAAAAAGGGTACGGGGTGGGGGCGGGGGCGGGGGGGGGGAACAACACCACCAATGCTTGTTCTGTGGGACGGCTCAAGGTCCGGACAACTGGGAAGTGTGTGGCTGTCCCATGCCAGGCTGCCTCTGAGCTAGTTTGGGCCAGATTTTCCATAGACGGCTGGGACAGTGTCTCTAGCCTGTGTGCCAGTCAGCTAACTTGTGCCCGCAGTCTGGGACAAGTGCCAGGCCCGGACATATTGGGCAGCAAGGGGCTGGCCCAGCTACAGAACAATATCTTGGCAGCCCTGGGAAAGGGAAGAGGTGTGCTTGGCCTGAGGTCAAGAGGGTCTGGGCCAGGGCGCAGAGGAGACACCTGGGCGGGGGGGAGGGAGGGATGATTGCTGTCTCAACAAGATGCTGGCAGGGTCCAGAAAAGAAGCATCTGCTAGTGACTAGCCCCCACCCACCGCCCCTCTACAGTATTGCTAAGATCTTCCCATTAGTGCCAGAGGGAGCTGGGTCCCAGCTTCTAGATAGGAAAGAGGATCTCAGGCTTGGAGCTGGGGCTCAGGGTTGGGGACGCAGGGATGGGGGAAGGAGAGGGGACTATAACTTTGATCTCCCTTCCCCAAAGATAGAAGGGTTCCTGTATCCTGCTGGGAGTGGAAACTAAAGGAAAGGGGGTGGTCACCCACCATCGGACTTGTGAACTGAGAAATACTTCTGGGGAAAGTGGGGGTCAGAGCCTGAGTCTAGGTGGAAGGATGGGGAAAAGGGTGTAGGGCAGGGGCTCAAAGGCTGGAACACTGGAGGAGGTTTTTGAAGGGCGGTGCTGGAGGTTTCAAGCATTAAAATCAAGGGAGGGGTCCAACCTCTAGCAAACCCCCCGGGATGTGAGGGACTGGGGCGGGAGGGGGGCTGGGGAGGTAAAGATCTAGGGTCCAGAATGAGGCTGAGAAGCTCGGTCGAGAGGGTTGGAGAAAGGCAGGGAGCAGGGACTTTGAGACCCGATCTAGGCAGGGATCACGGGTCAGGACGCAGGGGTACGAGATCCCAGGGATTTGACCCAACAGAGGTCCTTGTGAGAGGTGAAGGCAAGGAACCCGACTTCTAGATCCTACGCTAGGTCACAGCCAGGCGGGGCGGGGCGGGGCGGACGCTGGGCGCGGCCGGGCTGGGGGCTGGGCCGGGGTCCCGGGGGCCGGGGCGGGGCCCGGCTAGCGCTGCGCAGCCGCGGGGAGGCCGCCGCGCATGCGGGACTCACAAGGCTGCAGCCGGCGCCGCGGCCACTCCCGGGAGCATGAAGGACCGAACCCAAGAGCTCCGCACGGTGAGTTCGGCCTCCGCGCGCCGCCGCTCGCCTCCCGTCCTGCGCACGGGCCACTCCTCACCCAGCTCCTGCGGTCATCCCGGTGGCAGTCCCTGCATCCCCGACCGGGACCGGAGAGAGCGGGGAGGAGCTGAGAACCTGGAGCCCCCAACGGGTCCCACCCCTCGGACCCACTCGGGGTCACGGGCTGGCGTGAGCTCGGCCCCGTTGGCCGGCGGGCTGGTGGATAGAGTCCGGGGTCCTGGTCAAACTTTTGCGCTCCTCCTCGTTGCGAGGGGTGGGGGGTGGGGGTCGAAGGGGTATTGATTGGTTATCGATGGCAGGACAGAAGCCTGACCTCTCTCCCGGCCGGCGGAGCGAGTCCGGTCTCTGTCCCCACACGGTGCCTGATCACTGACCCTTCTGCCCCAGCTCTGGTATAAACACACGACGGGACCGTGGTGGGAAGGGGTCCGGAGGGGTCCCCTGCCTAGAGCCCCGCTGCGGGGTGCGCTGCGGAAACCGGGCGGTCGGGTGGGGCCGCGCTCCATGGCGGGCGCTGGCTCACGGGGTGCTCCGCCTCCCACATCACCTCCCATCACCTGTAGCTCCCATCACCTGTGGCTCCCCACCGGGTCGCGTTGGGATCTGCTGCCAGCCCGGGTGCGGGAGGGGTCAGACCCGCCCCCCAGTCCACCTTCATGGCTTGTGGGCAGCGGGGCACAGCATTTCGAGACCCTTCAGGGGTTCTGTGGTCCGATTCAGACCTAAACCTATTTCCCACCTGTGTCTCAGAGGCCCCTGTGGCTCCGGCGGCCGGGTTTGGGGGGAGTAGGAGGATGCGCAAAGGTTCTGAGTTAGAGCCCACCGTCTCGCAGCCCTGACAGAGACCCCCGCTGCCTGCTCCTCATCTACAACGCTTCCCTCTCCCCTGGCTTCTGCCTTTTAGCAAAGCTTGCACCTCTGCGCTTAGGGATTCCCAAGCCCACCAGCCTGTGGGGTAGCGGTGGAGGAGGGGAGCAGTGAGGGAAATAAACCTTGCCTGTGGGGAGAGGGGGTCATCAGTGCTCTAGACCAGGCTGAGTTGCATCTGGTCCCCTGCCTGACCACCGTGCTGGTAAGCCCTGCCTGCTGTTTTCTGGGGGAGCCTTAGCTCCGTGGCTCCCCAGAAGCCTACCCCTGCTGCCCACCTTGGAACCAGAGACCTAGGTCCCCTCGTCAGAAAGTTTCAAATGTCCTTTGGGCTTTTGACCCTATGGTTTGTCCTCCTGCCCAGAGGCTCCCTGTGTTTGTGCCTGGGTCTACCCCATATACCAGTCTTGTCCCCTGGGCAGCCTGGACCTGTACATTCCTGTCTTCATTTTCCTCTTGCTCTGACTGCTAGCCCCCACCCTACCCGGCAGACCTGTGTTATTCCTAAGTGCCGAGCCCCCAGGGTGAACTCCCGGAGGTTTCAAAGGAAGGAGACGGTCCCTCATGTCCTATGTGGTGTCTAAACACTTCCCTGCCAGCCTTGCGGTTGCCCTCAAGTTTCCTGTGCTGCGTTGAGTCAGAAAGAGTAATCTTTGTATTGAATGGTCTTGTGTTTCTGCTGATGTTTGGGCACCAGGTGGGTCAGACAAGAGTATATGTGGGAACCAGTGGTCAGAGGGAACACAGTCCTCTCCATATGACAGGGCCTCTGGCTCTGCTGAAGGGGAAACTGAGGCACAAGAGAGTAGGTGGCTTGCCTGGTAGATCAAGAGGGATGGTAGAAAAGGGCTTTATGTAGTCCTGAAGGGAGGCAGACTTAGGCTTGGCTGGGACTGGGTGACTCCCAGAAGAGCTCGATTTGTAGGGAGCTTGCACCCAAGTCTGTCAGCTCTGGTTTGTGTTTCTGCGACCCCAACCTCCGGCCCCTGGAGCCCAGGTGGGCGCTTAGATGGTAGGGCCTCGTTTCTCTGTGAACCATTCCTTTCCAGACCCCAGCCCTCAGGTATTCTGAGCCCTTGGAGGCCGCCATACTCTTTGCTGGAGGCCTGCCCACTAGGGGTTCTAGCAGCCAGGATGGGGTACCAGCAGGAACCCACAGTGGGGGGTGGGGGTGGAAGAGTTAGTTTGGGGCTGCCATTCCCACAAGTTTCCCTCTGGGCCTCAAGTTCCCGCCTACGAAGTGGAGATAGGAACACCTAGAACCCAGATTCTCAGGGCAAGAGTGGTCAGAGGACTCCTGACTCTGACTCCGTATTTGCGGGAGACCTTGAACCCCAGGAGACAGAATTTTCAGACCAGAATCCTCAGGAACCAAGAGGCCAATACTGGACAGAGGTGGTGCTTGGGACAGCAACATGCAGTGCCCCCAACTTCCTCATTCCCCTTCCCCACCCAACCCCACCACATTTGGAAGGAAGGCCAGCAAAGGAAATTTATTTATTTATTT
This sequence comes from Micronycteris hirsuta, assembly GCA_004026765.1. Classification (NCBI taxonomy): domain Eukaryota; kingdom Metazoa; phylum Chordata; class Mammalia; order Chiroptera; family Phyllostomidae; genus Micronycteris; species Micronycteris hirsuta. The sequence continues at coordinate 7,485 of PVJI01006458.1, read as the reverse complement.
TATTTTTTTAAAGATTTTCTTTATTTTTAGAGAGAGGAGAAGGGAGAGAGAAAGAGAGAGAGAGAAACAGCAATGTATGGTTGCCTCTCACATGGCCCTCACTGGGGACCTGGCCCGCAACCCAGGCATGTGCCCTGACTGGGAATCAAACCAGGACCCTTTGGTTCCCAGCCCGCGCTCAATCCACTGAGCTACACCAGCCAGGGCAGGAAATTTATTTTTAAGAGTCACACTAGGTAAAGGAGCTGGCTCACTTCCCGGTGCTCTGCAGGCAGGTTCAGCCCTCCAGCCTTCTCTAGTCCCCTTCTCACGTATGGTGAGTGAAGGGATCATCAGAGCCAGTGTGGGGCCTCAACACTGTAGGCAGCCCCCCAGAGATCAGAAACACAACTGGAGGCTTAAGAAGAGCAAAGATTAGCCCAGAGTCACAACCTGGGAGACTTTGGGGGCAAGGTGCCCGGAAACCCTGCCTGGCATGCAGCTGCCTCCTTCCCCCAATTCAGAAGCCTCCCTGGTTTTCTTTCTGAGAACTCCTGGGGCTGGTCCAGCGCTGTGTTTCTGTACATGCTGGGCTGTGTGGGGCACAAGGGACCTGCTGCAGCAGCCAGAGAACAGAGGGAGGAGGGAGAGTTGGGGTGGCCAGACCCTGGAAGAAGCCTTCCTGGAAGAAGAGGACTTGGGATGACTAAGGAAGAGGAATTTGATATGAATGGGAGGGGAAAGGTTGTCCAAAAGGAGGGGCCAGAGCGACAGAAGGCAGGGAGGCGGGAATGCCCTACAAGAGGATGAGGAGGGGAGGCCCTGACACTGGTCTGGAGCAGGGCCCAGCCCACTGGCGCGGCCACGGAGGGCCTGCGTGGGAAGTCCAGTCCCTCTTTGCCCACCAGTTTCCCTGTTCTCCCTCACTGCTAGGAAGAGACTGGGGGTGTGAGGGTAAAGCCAGGCAGGTTTATGCCTTATTCTCTCTGGCTCATTTCATCTGTACAATGGAGCCCGCAGGCTCTGCCTTGAGGAGTAGAAGAAATGGGGGTGTAAGAATAGTGCCTTCTTCCCTCCCTCCAATAACCTCCTTGGGGGGTCCCAAAGAAACAACATTGTTCCCAAAAGAAACAATGGATGTGAGCGCATTTTCAGCATTTTCATCTGGGGTGCAGCTGGAATGGCCCATAGAGACTATCTGGTCCAACCTCCTATCTTACAAGTTGGAAAACAGGTCCAGAAAGGGTCAGGCGGTTATCCAAGATCACACAGCATCTGGGGCAGAGCCCAGCCCCTGTCCACCACCTGAAGCCGCCATCCAGAGCTCCTCTGTGGCCCTGCTAAGGGGCAGACCCTGCTGAGAGCCGGGGTCCATTGAGGAGGGAGAACACAGGATAGGGATCAGACCGGAGAGCCCTCTTTCCTGGAGACCCAGCTTGGCCTCTCTCACACCCCACTCTGCTCTGGACCTCTCTCCTCTAATGATATTGACTTTGATTAGTCATTAAAAAGATGAAGGGGGAAAAAATAGCCCTTGAGGCAGACAACAGCAACTCCTACTCAGTAGGAATGAATCAACCCTGCCGGCTGGCCTGCCACCATCCCTGGGGACTGGTCTACAGGCGCCTCTCGGAAGAATCAAGCTCTTATTTCCAGGAAGGTGTCCTGGAATCCTGGAGCCTCTGCCAGGCGTGAACCAGGACTGCCTAGCCTCCAGTGGTTCTAGCGGGATCCTCTCCTTCCTGAAGGTTACTGTGGTTGGGGCAGCACCCCCTCCCACCCCATGTGGTTTTCATTCCTGCTTGCTCAGCCTGGAGGTCCTGAGGCCGGGCTGAGACAGCCAGCATGTCAGAAAGGAGTGAGACCAGACCAGAGGTTCTCAATCTTGAGGGGCCTCACTATCCCCACCCCCATAAATTCTGATTGAATCCTTCTGAGGTAGGACCCTAGAAGCTGTGTTTTCAAATCCCCCCAAGGGATGCTGGTGCTGGACCGGGGTTGAGAACCATTGAAAGATGAACAGAAAACACTAGGACAAATCAAATGCTGGCTGGGTGTGGCGGGAGGAGGGGGAGCGTGGATGTCTCCCAGTTTCTGACTGAGGAGCCCTTGGGAACAGGGTCTCTAAGCAGGGGTTCAGAGGAGGGGTTCAGGAGAAAGAGACGAAGCCTGTCTTTGGCCAGGTGGCAGGCAGGATGCCCACATGATGGCTGGGCGGGTTGATCCGGAGGACTTTTGAACCTTCAAGCTTGTAGTTTCCCCACGGCTCTAGCTGCCACTTTCACGAGGGAGCCACTCAAGTACCCAATTCCACCCCAGCCCTCTTTCCGGAGCTGTGACTGCCACTCAGAGAGGGTTGGTGGATTCCTTCCCAAGGGAGTTGGGGCCCTAATCATTCAACAAATACCACTTCCTGTATGTGTATGATATTCACTCTGGCCAGCCCAGGAGTGTGTCTGGGCTGGAGGCAGGGGAGGTAGGGGTGCTGGGTTCCTACATCCTTGTCATTTATTCGGTGTCCATCAATGAGAACTGATTAGCGTCTGAGTTAATATGGAGGACATCTCTAGAAAGGCGCTGTTCCGGGGCTCTGGCATAAATGTGGATGAGGTTGCGGAGCGCAACGCACTCCTGAGCCATCAGGTTCTCACGAACGAGAAAAAGGATCAGAACAAATGAAGGAATGGAACAAAAAAGTTCCTTCACTTAAGCCCAAAATCTAACCAAGAAGACGGTGATAGGGAAGGGCTTAAAGCTTTCCATGGCAGGAAGTGCTATAGCATCAGATAATTTATGTGATCTCTGGCTGTATTAACAGAGGTAGAATATGTAGAAAGAGAGAGGGGATGGGCCAGCTCTCTGGCACTGCTCAGACCACAATCAGCAAGATCGCCTTTGTGTCCTGTACTGCGGGGGAAGACAGAGGCCACGCTGAACAAGTTATGGGCAGGAGCTACAATTTAGGGCCCCTGGGAAGGATCTGAAGGAGAGGGAATGGCCAACTTAAAAACTCAAGGGTGTGGATGCTGCCTTCAGATTTCTGGCAGGGCCAGCCACGGGAAAAGGCACCAACAGGTTCTTTATGGCCTGGGGCCAAATCACAGGAAAGGGAGGGACTTTCTAGCAATTGGGGTTACCCAAGATGGGCAGAGCTGCCTGGGGAAGCTAATGAACTCACCATCACAGGAGGTATGCAAGCTGAGACTGGAAGCGGGGGGCCAAAGAGACTTTTCAGGTCCCATAGGGCTTGAGAGTCTGTGACCGTGGCTGCATTAGGGGCGTGAATAGGGTGTGGGGAACCAGAGGAACGAGGTACTGACCCAAGGGAGCTAGGGAAGACTTCCGGAAGGAGGTGGCATCTAAGGATGAGGAGAATGTCACCTTCATGGAGTCTGCATCCCAGGCAGAGGGAACTGCATGGGAAAGCAGGGAGGACAGTGGGCAGATTGTAGAGGTAGGGATCAGATTCGCTCCCCTTGGGGCATCCCCTCAGGGTTTTGCTTGGAGCGACAGCTGATTTGACCACAGCTTCGAGGTCAGGAGCTAAACTCTCCAGTTGTCTTTGGGGCCGATCAGAATGTCCCCCAACCTGGGTGCCCCAGTCAGACCCTGGCCCCAGGTGTCCTGTTCCCAGCTCTGCCCTTGTAAATGGAGAACCTGGACGAGGGCTTTCTTGCCAACCTTCTGTGAGAGCCTTCAGTCCTCTAGGGAGCTGTGGAGGTAGCAGGTCAGAGCTGGCTGGACATCTGGAGAAGATACGTCATTGTTTTATGATGGGCAAGCTGTGGCCCAGAGAGGGACACCAGCCCAGACCCCAGGGGTCTCTGGCGGTGACTCATCTCTGGTGACACTAGTGCCCTTGATTTAGGCCCTAGCAGGTCACTACTCTTTCTGGGAAGAGAGCTGGGAAATTCCTCTGCCCCCGAGTGCACCCCTGTCCTTCACTGGGCACTGGGGCAGAGCGGGCAGGCCCTGAATGGCGAGAGCTCCTAGGGTCAGATGCCAACCCGGCAAGCTGCCCAGGAAAGGGAACTGGGCTCCTTCCAGGCTGCGCTCTGCCTCAGTTTCCTAGGGAGTGCCCCTCTAGCTCAGCTCCTGGGCAGGGCATGGTCTGAAAGTGTGGAAATGGCTCCTAGATTTCCTGTGCCTATGAGTGGGCTTGGGAGGGGGAGGGGGACCACCTGGTAGCCGCTGCAGGCACTTATGGGCGCCAGGATTTATTTTAGCTGCTGGGGGAGGAGGTGTGATCTCTCGATGAGAGGGGCCCCTCGAAGATGTCTCCATAAAGCTCCTAGCCCAGCCCCACTTTGGGGGGCAGCGGGACCCTGAGAGCTCCAGGGGCACAGCCCTTCACAACACATCATTCTTCCCCATCCTCGGCCCTCCCTCCCTGCAGCCCAGTGTCACTGTCCCCATTTTGTAGAGGAGCAAATTGACCCACAGGGTAAGTCCCTTAGCTTCCCTCTCTTCTCAGCCTCTGCCTGCCTCTCTCCTGGGCCCTGACAAAAGACAGCAAGGAGGTAAGGGCCACTGCCTAGCCAGCTAGTAATTCCTGCCCTTGGGGCACCGAGAAATGAGGACCCCAGTCTGAGAGGGACAGCCCTGCCCTGGGTATCGTGGCCTTGGCTGTGGAGACGACCTTGGTCTTGCCAGTGGAGTGGGTGGACCCTGGCTGACTCAAGGTGTGGAGTGGACAGGAATGAGCATGGCCAGCATGCTGGGAGGTCAGAGGTGTGATTACCACCCCCCACTCCATGACGAGGGCGGCTTTTGCACAGCTGCTCCTGGAGCAGCAGAGCGGGGCCTGCACCTGTGGCTGAGGCCGAAGGTGGGCCCTGGGCCAGGCTGCAGCATGACTGGCCTCTTGTACCTGCTGGGCCCAGCTCTGGGCCGGGAAAGAAAGAGGGTCACGTCCCCATGTCAAAACTGACCAGGAAAGAGAGTAACCTGAGAGGATTGAGTGGGTAATGCCAGCGCCTGGCAGAGCCCCGAACAGGCAGTCCCTCTCTCAGCCTGTCTGGGGTGCTGTCTGGCTGGGCCACCCGGCCTTTCAGGAGGGAGGCCTCGGCGTGCCCAGGCCCTGCACAGCCTCTGCCGGCCCCTCCAGGGCCCGCTCAGGAAAGAGAACTTGGGAACTCCCAGCCAGGGGAGTAGACAGCGCTGGCTCCCAGGTGGCCTGTCTCAGGCAAGGTCTTATGAGTTGGGGGTCGATGGCCTGGAGACCAAGCCCTGAGGTTTTCTTGCTCTGCCAATGGCAGGGCCTCCTGAGCGGCATCCTAGAATGAGGGAGGTTCTGGGAGGACCCCAGTCCTATGGGGAAGGGCAGGCAGCTGGGCAGGGAGGGGAAGGAGTCCATGGCCTGGAGTGGGGGACTTGGCCCTGTTACCAACTTGACAAGCAAGGCCCCTCTCCTTATGTTGGGTCACCAGGGATCTTTCAGGTCTCACCGTGGTTGTCCCTGCCCTGGAGCTGCAGCCTGCGAGCCTGCCGTATGGGGATGCCAGGCAGTGTGGGGTCCCAGGTCCAGTGGCCCTACCACAGGTACGCTCATGTGTACACACCCCTGTGCAGGCCAAGGACAGCGATGATGACGATGATGTCACTGTCACCGTGGACCGAGACCGCTTCATGGATGAGTTCTTCGAACAGGTGGGAGCCAGCACCCAGCCTTCACTCACACACTGGCAGGCCCTGGGTGACCACAGCTCAGCTCCGAGCCAGGCCCTGCACCTACGCCCCTGTTCCCGGCTTGACAGCCTTCAGGCCCCAGTTAAGGAACCTATTTTGAGGGTGAATAGACTGAAGCTCAGAGGGGAGCAAAGGTTAGGGTTGGACCAGCCCACTCCTCCTCACCCTGGTCTAGAAGGCACTTGGGGCAGCCAGCCCCCACCAGCAGTGGAAGCCTGGCCCTGAGCCGGATCTCTGGCCCCACACTGGATAAGCCTCGGGCCCAAGAAGCCTCGACCCTGGATTTTCTCCTGATCACCTGGCCTTGGCCCACAGGTGGAGGAGATCCGAGGCTTCATTGACAAGATCTCAGAGAACGTGGAAGAGGTGAAGCGGAAGCACAGCGCCATCCTGGCCTCCCCCAACCCTGATGAGAGTGAGTGTGTAGGCGGAAGGTGTGGGTTTCGGGCCCTATAAGCCTCCAGGAAGGTGCTGCTGTCCAGAAGAGGCACCTGGGCCTGGCCAGGATGGGGAGGAGGTCAGTGCCCAGAATCACATGCTGGACCCAGGTCTCCCACAGAGACTTTGTGGTAGGAGGGGTAGCCCTCCTCAGGCCTGGGTGGGGTCAGGCAGCCAGCCTGCCCTCCTTAGGTAAACGCTTTTATCCCTAAGGCCCTGGGCTGGCTGCAGCCCTGGGATTCTGGGAGGAAGGCAAGGTGGGAGGGAGCTACCTCTGATAAATAGGAGGTTTCTCAGCCGGGCCCCTCCCTTTCCCTTGCCTCCCTGGGGAGCAGATGGCAGCTCTGAAGCAACAACGCTGTAGGAGGGCAAGCTGGCCAAGCAGGCAGAGCTTCCGGAAAAAGCTGGCAGCCTTGACACCTGGCCACTGGTACCCTGGCGCTGGGCATTCTCAGGGCTCCAGGAAGTCTCCTCCCTCCGCACAGGGAGACTGTGTCCCCAGACACGTCCCTCTGACCCGGTTGCCACAGTTCCTGTTGAGGTGTTGATTACCGCACTGTTACGTGCCAGGCTGACAGGGTGCAAGCTGGAGACCCCTCCCCTGGAGGGGGCAATGGCAGGGGCCAGGGTTCACAGTCTGCCACCCGGGCACTCGGGACTTGCTTTTAGTTTCATTTCCAGCACTGCCTCCCTGTCCACGACCCCTTACCCCCAGGCCCACAGGCATCCTTAGGCACCCAGAAAAATACCTCTCCACAGCCCCAAAGTGTGCCTGAACCCAAGGCCAATGCCACACCACCAAACCCGGTACCAGGCCGTTGGGAGGCAAAATGAGTCTACTGGGAGCCTGGGTGACTGTCCCAGAAAGGGGTAGAAAGGAGGGAACCACCCAAAGCAGGGCATACATCCATGCATCCAGTGCAGTGGCCATGCTCCTCCCCTCCCCCCAGAGGCTTGTCTGGGACAGTAGCCTATGACACGGTTTGTCAGTGTGCCCATGCCGGTATATGTCCGTGGTGGGTCGAAGGGGCGGGTTGTGGGGCAGGAACTTTAAAGAGCTGCGGATTTGGCCTCTCACCTGCTGGAAGGTGGGGTGGCGCGCTGCCTGGCTCCCCCGCCAGACTCCCTTGTGCCGCTCTGACACTTCTTCCCACATCACACAGCCAGCGGCAGCCGGTTCAGAGTGGCCACCTGTGAGCGGAGCAGTCAGGAGGTCGCTGATACAGGCTGAGTGAAGTGAAGGGTTCTAGGGCAAAGGCAGGCAGAGTTAGGGAGGAGTCACAAGGAAAGATGGCAGTGAATGGGGGGACTTTCCTGGGCTGAGGCTTGCTCTGCCTCCTCTGGGGGCAGCCATCCGGACTGGGCTATTTTGGGTCTGTG
>PVJI01006457.1:0-86465 GCA_004026765.1 Micronycteris hirsuta | reverse complement strand
GCCATCGCTTTCTCCTTTCTCTTCCAAGGATATGTCTAGTTAGCACTTTAAGGGAGCTTGGAACAGCTCCCTCGTCCATAACAACTGAACTTTAAGAATACTTCTATATCGTGTGGCAGAGCTTAACAAAAGTCCCACCCAGAAGTTTGTGGGAAGAGGCCAGGTTTTATAAACACTTACTTGAATCCAAGAAAAGGTCTTCACTGAGGCCTTAAGTAGGACCTAGGTATCTGCACTCCGTTATACCTCTCTCCCACACATTCCCCCACAAACGGAAAGCACCGTACTCAGGCGAATCTAGACTTAACTAAGCTTAAAAACAGTCTCTTGATGATTACTCCCACAGAGTGGATCATGTGAGATAGACTTGCGGCTCCATGGTACGCTTTCTCTGCCCCTGGATTATTGCATATCTGGCCCACAGAAAGTTAACAGTAAAAAGAGCATGACTCTAGTTTTATCCAGAGATACCCTTTGATGAGGGAAAAACACCGAATCATTGGAGAAGCTATGCTATGTTTGATTCTTCAAAAGACTTGACACTTAAGCCCAAAGAGACTGGAAAACTAGGAAATGAGAAATTGAGAGTTTGAAGTTAGATTGAGAGAAGAGCTGCAGATTATTTAAGGGCATAAACTTGAAAATGCCTCTGATCAACCTCTGGAGAAGGCTTGTAGTAGAATGGAAAGCTGAGAGCTGGCATTCCCCCCTAGCTAATCCACCTGTCCATGGTAGCAGGCAAACAATAGGGGAGTACCCATATTTCTTAGTAAAACATTACACCCAAAGTCTTGGTTTAAATTTAGATTTTTAGTTTTTCACGTGTACTAAAAACTGATTTTTCTTCTGTCTGCACACACACAAGTACAGTTATCTCTCTTCCCTTTAAATTCTTCAAGTGAAACTAGTTTTGCTTTTCCTCTTCAAGGCACCACCCTTCTCCAATAGTCCAGGCTCAAAAGTTTCTTCGTTTTATTTATTTGGTTTTTGTTTCACAGTCAGAAGCTGCAATCCAGCTAGAGATGGAGGACTGAAGTGAGAGCACAAAGATTATAGAATATAGTGAGCAAGTGAGGGTGGTGGAATGTGCACCTGAGCAGCCAAAGGAATGGTCTGGAGGTTAAACTAAAATACAGGTCAAATTTACAGGCATTGTCCACAATCAAAAATAGTGAGCTTGGTGGTCCTGCCATTCCTGGACCTATGTGCTCCATGGCTTCCAATATTCATGTACTCTTCCCCCTTGCCAAAGACCACATCTTTGCCATCCATCTTGGTGTCTGCAGTGTGGTATGTGCACTCTGTGAGGTGATGGCACATTTGTGTCGGGCACAGCTTTTGCCATGGACAAGATGCCTGGGCCCACCAGTATGCATGAGGATAAAACATCATCAAATTTCTCCCCTCGGATGGACTTGACGCCAATACTATTACAGTGTGTGAAGTCACCACCCTGGCACATAAACCCCAGAATAACTGAAAGTAGGAATGGTTATAGCCAAATCTTGTTTTCCCATGTTCAGAGAATGAAAGTTTTGGGGCTGTCTTTGGAACTTTGTCAGCTAACAGCTAGCAGCAGACAAGGCCCAAGGGCTTGCTATAGAGGCCAATGTGTCTGAGAACCGGGTGGGGTTGACCTTGGCTGGGTAGTGGCAGCCCAAAGTTTGCAGAGCCAAATTTTCTTCATTCTTTAGTCCCAATTGCTTGTCTTCCTTGGAAAGAGATTGTGTTTATACCTTTATCTCCACAAAGACTCTGCCCTAAATTAGACTTTGTCACTTTTCTTTCAGATTACTTAGTCTTGTTGCCCTCTTTGAATTTTATCTTTCCTTCCTGCCCCCAGACTATCCTGCCTTACTTCCACGGTGATCATCCTTTCATCTTTCTTTAAAGATTTCTTCTCTTTCAGAGATATCTGTTATTTCTCTTTTTATTTATTTATTTATTTATTTATTTATTTCTTTATGAGGGGCAGGGGAAGGAAGGGAAAAAGAGGAGAGAACCAGTTACCTCTTGCATGCCCTGAGCTGGGGACCTGGCCCACAACCCAGGCATGTGCCCTGACTGGGAATCGAACCTGCAACCTTACAGTTCACAGGCAGGAGCTCAGTCTGCTGAGCCACCAGCTAGGGCTGTTTTCATCTTGAGAGTCTTCTGAGCATTCTCTACAGTGTATCTAGGTTCATCTTTTTTTTTTTTTTTTAATGGGTATCATTTTTTACGTTTTCGTTGTTGTTGTTGTTGACATTACGGATGTCCCCATATCCCCTCCTCTGCCTCCACCCAGCCCTCACCCCCACTTCTGGCCATCACCACACTGTTATGTGTGTCTGCGGGTCGTGCATATATGCTCTTTGGCTAATCCCTTCACTTTCTTTTATCTAGTTCTCCCTTTCCCCTCCCCTCAGACAGCTGTCAGTCTGTTCCCATGTGTCCAGGCCTCTGTTTCTATTTTGTTCATCAGTTTATTTTGTTCATTGACTCCACATGTAAGTGAGATTATATGCTATTTGAAATAAGACCGGCTTATTTTACGCAACATAATAATCTCTAGGTCCATCCTTGCTCTCACAGAGGTAAGATCTCTTTCTTTTTTACGGTCTTGGATCATTCTTGATCTGACCCTTCAGACCTGGATTTGGGCAGACCTGCAGTCAAGGATGATAGTACAATATTTGAAAACACCTAGCCTAGTTCCTGACATAAAAGGTACTGTAGCTTTTTTCTCTTCTTATCAAGTTAGTTTCTTTACTGCCTAAGAGTATCAGTGATTATATCTGTGTCATAGATTACTATCCCTCCAAAAAATGTATTCACTCCAATATTCTGTCTCTCCAAATCTATCAAACATTAACAAATTCAAATTCTACCTTCAAATTTTATTTTTTTGACAATTTTTTTCTTGTATTTTATTTTTTTCTATTACCATTTAGCCCTCTTATACCCCCAACCCAACCTTCAAATTTTAAAACAGTCTTGCCCTGGCTGGGTAGCTCAATTGGTTGGAGCATTATCTTGCACACCAAAAGATTGCAGGTTCGAATCCTGGTGAGGGTACATACCTAGGTTGTGGGGTTGATCCCTGATTGTGGCACTTAAGGGAGGCAACTGATCAACAGATCACTGTTTCTCTCTCACATTCATCTCTCTCTCTCTCTCTCGCCCCCTCTCTCCCCCACCCAACTCCTCCCTCTCTTCCTTTACCTCTCCTCCCTCTCCCTTCTTCTTTCTCTAAAATCAATAAACATATCCTCGGTGAGGTTTAAAAAAATTTTTTAAACAATCTTGAAAGTCACAGAAACAGAAACAAATGAAAAACCATACCTAGTTCTTGGCTAAGAAATTCAACATCGTAAGATATTGTTTACTTATGTCAAGGGTACTACCAAGGCTTTTTGGAGAGCAAAGGAAATGAGAGAGGGGAGCTAGCCAAGCTGAATCTAATAGTGATATGGAAAAAATATGCAGAAATGGCCCAAAAGCCCTGGAAAAGAAGAGCAATAAGGGGAAATTAGTATCTGCTAGGTATTAGTCAGATTGTAAAGCCTCAGTAAGGGCACTAATCTACCTTCATGACCTAAGCACATCCAGGTACCAATGCATTGGAACTAGGTTTCAACATATAAATTTTGGGAGGACGCAAGCATTGTCTGTTGCACCAAATACCCACCTATGTAGCACAGCATAGGGGATAAAAGGGATCTGTAGTTACTGACAGGGAAACATAAGCTTCATATAAACATCATTTTTAGAAAGGTGCAGAAAGCGTATATAGTGTCCTATGTTTTAACAAGGGGAGAAGAGATATATGTAGGTATTTGCTTGTATTCGTATAAAGAAACACTTGAAGATCTTAATAAAAGTGGGTACCCTTGGGGGCAAGGATGGGAGCAGGACTTGTCAGTGTACACCTTTTGATAATGCTTTGTCATTTAAACAATATTATTACATATATTTCACATAATAGTATAAATAAAATACATAATATATATTTTAATATATATAAAGGTTTTTCCCATCTATAAATAGAAATATAAAAATTAAGAGTTGGAAATGATTGCCGAGATCACCTGAAACAGTTTCCTCATTTTAAAAGTGAGAAAATGAAGAATATAATGGAAAAATGTTCTGCATGAGCTTGTTTGTTCCATAACTAGAATACAGGTCTCTTGATAGGTGCTGTGTCCTCTACTCCATGTGATCTCACTTTTTTTTTTTTAAAGATTGTATTTATTTCTAGACAGAGGAGAAGAAAGGAAGAGAAACATCATGGGGGGTGCCTCTCACGCGCCCCCACTGGGGACCTGGCCCACCACCCAGGCCTGTGCCCTGACTGGGAATCGAACCTGCAACCTTACAGTTCACAGTCCCTCCTCAATCCACTGAGCCACACCAGCCAGGCTGATAACACTTTTGACTAACTCACTAATGTCTTACTCTGTTTGCTGATTAATATATGGGTCTTAATTTCTCCTCATAAATGTTTACATCTTTAAAGGTATTCCTCTGTATATTCTGTAGCACCTCCCACAATGTTTGGCCCCTAACTGCTTTGTTCATTTATTTAACAATTTATTGAAAGTTCATTAAATGCCAGGCACACCACCAGGTCTCCAAACTGTCAATTGGAATACTGGAAGTAAAGGTAGAAGTTTTAATCCTTGTTCTAAGCATTGAAATAAAGGCAGCAAAGCCTCTAATTAATTCACCTACCTATGTGAAGCCATATTTGAATTTACTTTCTTAATTATTCTTGGAGTAGGGCCTCAGCAATGGGTGACATGCGTCCTGCTGCTCATATATAGGTTGTAGGTGGACAAAACTACTCATTATCAAGCCCAGTGTTAGGTAAATAGAGAACCTTTGGCCTGCCTGCGAAGGATGACCCATAGATTCCTTTCTATTCTACTTCTGAGAATGGGATCACTCTTGGTTCTCAGTAACCTTCTAGAAAAGACCCTTTTCCCTGGCACCCTTTCTCCTAGTTCTGTCCACAGTTTGCCCCATGCCAGAGAGTCAGTGTCTCAAAGACAGGAACCATTTGTTTCTTTGCATTAGTACATGGTATAGTGCCCGGCACATTTTCAATGTTAGTTGAACAACCGAACATGTCTATGTCCATGCATATAATATACTTATGATCCAAATGTGTCTCCTCCAATGTGTTTCCCACTAGAGTGAGTTTCACTTGGCTTCTAATCTGTTTTAATGTTTCTGATTCCCTGCTATAATATAAATCCAGTAGCTTCCATTCTGTTTTCCCACAACCATAACTATAATCTTTATTCTTTCTGGAAACATTCCCTAACCACTGAGCCTCCTGGGCAGCAAGTGTTTCCCTGGTACTCAACATAAAACTTGGCAAGTTTATTTGTCCTCAAGGACCTCCTCAATACAAAGTTTGATACCAGCCTGACCCCTGATCCTGGCAGATTATGCTTCCCCTAGGTTCAAGGGTTTCTCCAGTCATTTCTCAGGAAATCTTCTGAGTATACTTATAGTATATTGCATGATGAGATGGAAAAGAGCTTGTGCTTAGGAGTCTTGCATAACTGCTTTCAAATTATGCTCTGTTATTCACCAGTTCCATGATATTGAATAAGTCACTAAAGCATTCTGAGCCTTGTTTTCCTATTTGTAAATTTAGAATAATAATGCTCATCTCATGATGTTATGGTGATTTAGAAGTAAGGCATGTGACAATCCCTGATATGTGGTAACTGCTCTAAACACAGCCCCTTACTTTCCACAAAGTGGCAAATTAATGAATAAACAAACAGCTTTCCCAAGCAACAATATTATTTATGGAAACCTGAACTACCACTTTCTGAAGATGGGGACAAACCAGGTCTCTTGGTAGCTTCCCTTGGCCTGTCTAGCATTTTAGCTTAGGAACGTTGTGCTCTTGAGGTGTGTCATAGTGCGTCCTGATCGAGGGCCAAGTCAGGTTTTGCCAATGACATTGGTATGGAAAGGTCCCTCTTACTAGGCTACATGACATCCTTGGGTATGACAAGGCAGAGTCTCTGGTCTTTAGGTAATAAACATCTATCAAAGAATATAAGATTTACATAAGTAACAATTACACATGGTAGAAAGCGATGTGTCCTAAGAGATATATAGAGAAAATGCTATACCAATTTAATAAGGAAAAACTCTTCCAGTTGGAGAAGATCAAAAAATCTGTTTACTCAGTCAATAGAAATTTATCATGATGTCTGTGTAGGATATTAGACCAGACACTAGGATGCAGATTAAAATTGTATACTTGCTCTGGAGGAGCTTAGTAACTAAGGAGAAGGTGACAGAAAAAAATAACTGTAATGCTATGTGGTAGGGATATTTCATAGTGGTTATTTGCAGTGTGCTTTGGAAGCAGAGATCCAGAGTAATTAATTCAGTTTACAGACAATGTAAAGATGTTTGTGCTGGTTCTTGAAGGATGAAGAGTAGTTTACCAGATAAAGAAGATGGGAAAGGATATTCATTAAGGAGTTGGCCTTTTATTTTGAAAAATGGAAGAATTTAGACACCAGTAGGGGGAGAATATAGAATCGCATCAACAAAGGTAGAGAAACCAGAAGACAGCATCAGGGAAAATAGTTCTTTCCGTAATAGGGTGAGTAAAAATGATAAATGAATTTGATCCAGTTTGTGGTGAGATTGTAGACAATGGGAAAATTTATTAAAGCTCTTCAAACTAGGACATGATAAGGTTAGAACTTTGACTTAAGAGGATTAATCTAATTTTATACCAGATAGTTTGGACAAGGGCACACTAGGAACAAGGAGGGCAATTAAGAGACCATTAAAATATCTAGATAAGAGGTAATGAGATCAGGCAAAAAAATGACAGGGGGAATGGAAGGGAGAGGCCAAGTGGAAGAAGTTTTATAGACATGGGATTATAGTTATTGGCTACCAGAGTCTGAGAGAATAATGTACTTTTAACAGAAATAAACATAAGGGAAAATGCTTAGGAGATGTGAAAAAAAATTCAGTTTGGGTATATTCACTTTGAGATTCTTCAAGAGATTAATTTCCATAGACTGATAGAATAGATAAGATAAGACAAGTAGTTAAGGAGAAATGGGAAGTGAGAAAGTAGAGGCAGTAAATGTGACTACTTTTTTTGTGAACTTTAGCAATGAAGGAAAACAGTATATAAGGAAATTAGTTGAGGGTTTTTATTGTATAATGAACTAAAGACACTGACTTTGTGAGTTGAAAGGGAAAATGGCCCTGGCTGGTGTGGCTCAGTGGATTGAGCACAGGCCTGAGAATCAAAGAGTCACTGGTTTGATCCCCAGTCAGGGCACATGCCTGGGTTGCAGGCCAGGTTCCCAGTTGGGGGCGTGCAAGAGGCAACCACACATTGCTGTTTTTCTCCCTCTCTTCTTCCTTTCCCCTCTCTAAAAATAAATAAAATTTTTTAAAAAGGTGGGGGGGGGGCGGAAAAAGAGCAGACCAAAAACTGAAGGTGAAAGAAGAAGGGATAAATGATAGAGCAAGGTCATGCTATAAGAGTACTAGTAAAGAGGAAGATATAAAGCGCTCCAGATACGCTGAAACTTCCAGGCATAGACATAATGAGTCTCAGATTCTGCTTCAGATGATCTCAATATTTTTCAGTCCCTTTGCAATTACATAAACCATGTTCAGCCATCTGGCCAAGATGGAGGCATAGGTAGATACACTTTGCCTCCTCACACAACCAAAAGAAGGACAACAACAAATTTAAAAACAAAAAATAACCAGAACTGTCAGAAAATCGAACTGTATGGAAGTCTGAAAACCAAGGAATTAAAGAAGAAACATCCAGACTGGTAGAAGGAGTGGCAATAGGCAACCAGGACAGAGAGGACACAGGGCAAGGCAGCAGCTGGAGGACTGGGCAGACAAGGCAATGGCTGGTAGACCAGGCGGTCCCACATTCACATGCAGATAAACTAGAAGGAACAACTGGGAGCAAGACAGACCACACAACCTAAGGTTACAGCATGGGGAAATTAAGCCTGAAAACCTCTGGCTGTAAAAATCTGTGGGAGAAACTCCCAGCCTCACATGAGAGTTTGTTGGAGAGACCTACAGGGTCCTAGAACATATACAAACCACCCTCCCTGGAAATTAGCACCAGAAGGGTCCAATTTGTTTTGGGAATAGTGGGGGAAGTGACTGAAAGCTGAGCAAGCAGCATTGATCCCTCCCTGACCCCTCCCCCACTTACAGCACCACAATGCAGCAACCTGGGTTTGGCCCACCCTGGCAAATAGCTAAGGCTCTGTCCCTTACAGCTTAACAGGCACACCGAGACAAAAAATAGATATATATGGCCCTAATGAAAGAACAGATCAAAACTCCCAAAATAGAACTAAGTGATAAAGAGATAGCCAACCTATCAGATGCACAGTTCCAAACACTGGTAAGCAAGATGCTCACAGAAATGGTTGAGTATGGTTGTAAAATAGAGAAAAAAATGAAGGCTATGCAAAGTGAAATAAAAATATACAGGGACCCAACAGTGAAAGAAAGGAAACTGGGACTCAAATCAATTATTTGGAGCAAAAGGAAGAAATAAACATTCAACCAGAACAGAATGAAGAAACAAGAATTCAAAAAAAAAAATATCAAGAAAATGCAGACAACTGTAATTGAAGAACAATAAAGTAATTTAAAAGAAAATCTGGATAATTCTCTGGACTTCCGGCCAAGATGGAGGCGTAGGTAGACAAACTGTGCCTCCTCGCACAACCAAAAGAGGAAAAGCAACAATTTAAAAAACAGCCAGATCTGAAAAAAATCAAACTGACTGGAAGTCTGACAACCAAGGAGTTAAAGACACGTTCATCCAGACCAGTAAGTGGGGCGGAGCTAGACAGAGAGTGTGTGGCGAGACAGTGGTTTCTTGAGCAGTACCGGCAATGCTCCAGCTGCCTGGAGAAACCCGCAGCAGGAGTGCCTGGCCAAAATGCAGCCAGCGCACTTGGCAAAACCACAGCTGCTGACCGACCCAGACCCAGAGGGGCCGAGACTGGTGGACCAGCTGGTCCCTCATTCACACCCAGATAAACTGGGAGAAAAAGCTGGGGAGTGGAGCAGACCCACAACCCACCATCTCAGGGAAATAAAGCCTCAAACCACTGATTGAAAACACCTGTGGGGGTTGAGGTGGTGGTGGGAGGAACTCCCAGCCTCACAGGAGAGTTCATTGGAGAGACCCACAGGGACTTGGAACTATGGAAGCCCTCCCACCCACCCCAGAGCCAGCACAGAAGGACCGAACTTGCTTGTGGGTAGCGTGGGAAGTGCAGAGAGCGGATCAAGCGTCATTGTTCACTCAGGCCACACCCCAACAGGCAGTGTCACAACACAACCACGTGGGTTACCCCGCCCTGCTGAACACCTAAGGCTCTGCCACTTAAAGTAACAGGTGCACTGAGAAAAAAAAATGGCCCAAATGAAAGAACAGATTAAAGCTCCAGAAAAAATACAACTAAGTGATGAAGAGATAGCCAACCTATCAGATGCACAGTTCAAAACACTGATAATCAGGATGCTCACAGAATTGGATGAAAGTTGGTCGCAATTAGTTGAACAAATGAAGGGTACACTAAAGGAAATGAGGGGAAATGTGCAGGGAACCAATAGGGATGAGAAGGAAACTGGGACTCAAATCAATGGAGTGGACCAGAAGAAAGAAAAAAACATCCAACCAGAAAAGAATGAAGAAAAAAGAATTCCAAAAAAATGAGGAGAGGCTTAGGAACCTCCAGGACATCTTTAAACATCCCAACATCCAAGTCATAGGGTGCCAGAAGGAGAAGAGGAAGACCAAGGGATTGAAAACTTATTTGAAAAATAATGAAGGAGAACTTCCCCAATCTGGTGAAGGAATTAGGCATGCAAGTCCAGGAAGCTCAGAGAGTCCCAAAGAAGTTAGACCCAAAGAGGAACACACCAAGGCACATCATAAGTACATTACCCAAGGTAAAAAATAAGAGGAGAATCTTAGAAGCAGCAAGAGAAAAGGAAACAGTTCCCTACAAAGGAATTCCCGTAAGACTGACAGCTGATTTCTCAAAAGAGACGTTGCAGGCAAGAAGGGGCTGGAGAGAAGTATTCCAAGTCATGGACCTACATCCAAGAATACTCTATCCAGCAAAACTTTCATTTAGAATGGAAGGGCAGATAAAGTGCTTCTCAGATAAGGTCAAGTTCAAGGAGTTCATCATCACCCAGCCTTTATTATATGAAACATTAAAGAGATTTATATAAGGCATGGAGGGATGTCAACAGGGGAGTGGTAGGGGGAGGGGGAGTGAAAAGTACAGAGAATAAGTAGCATAAGTGGTAGGTAGAAAACAGATGGGGGAGGTTAAGAATAGTATAGGAAATGTAGAAGCCAAAGAACGTATGTGTATAACCCATGGACAAAAAGTAAAGGGCAGGGAATGGAGAGGTTGTGGGGCAGAGGGGAATAAAGGGGGGGGAATGGGACAACTGTAATAGCATAATCAATAAAATATATTTTAAAAAAAATCTAGGGAGCCTTAGGAACCTCTGGGACAACTTTAAATGTTCCAACATCCGAATCATAGGAGTGCCAAGAGAGTCCCAAAGAAGTTGGACCCAAGGAGGAACACACCAAGATACATCATAATTGTTACCCAAGATTAAAGAAGAGAGAATTTTAAAAGCAGCAAGAGAAAAGGAGACAGTTACTTACAAAGGATTTCCCATAAGACTATCATCTGATTTCTCAAAAGAAATCTTACAGGCAGGAAGGGTCTGGAAAGAAGTATTCAGGCATGAAAGGCAAGGACCTACATCCAAGATTACTTTATCCAGCAAAGCTATCATCTAGAATAGAAGGGCAGATAAAGCGCTTCCCAGGTAACATCAAGTTAAAGGAATTCATCATCACCAAGCCCTTATATGAAATGTTAAAGGGACTTATTTAAGAAAAGATGATCAAAAATATGAATAGTAAAATGACAACAAACTCACAACAATTAGCAATTGAACGTAAAAGAAAAAAAATTGAACCTAAAAAAACAAAAACAAACTAAGCATACTACTGGAACAGGAACAGATTCACAGAAATGGCAGTCACATAGGTTATCAGCGGGGAGGGGAAGGCGAGAATGGGGGAAAAGGTACAGGGAATAAGAAGCGTAAGTGGTAGATTCAAAATAGACGGTGGAGGGTGGTGAAGAATAGTATAGGAAATTGAGACTTCAAAGAACTTATATGTACCACCCATGGACATGACTTAAGGTGGGGGATGCTGGTGGGAGTGGGGTACAGGGCAGAGAGGAATAAAGGGGAGAAAAAAATGGGACAACTATAATCGCATAATCAATAAAATATATTTTTAAAAGCCGTATTCTGGCTGGATTGCAACATGGCCTACTTAGTAAGAGAGGCACTTTGCTGAGGTAAAGTAGGAGTTGTGTAATTGCTTTCCCTGGGGCTCTGCTGCAGAGAGCTGCTTGTTCAAATACTTCAGATTTGGTATCACAGTACTCTGTGACTGGCTCCTTAAAAAGCTTTTCAATTTGAGTAGATGTTGATTTTCAAACTTTCCCAACTCAGACATTTTAAAAATAAGGAATAAAACAAGAAAGCCTCTAGAGAAGAAAAACCAGGTCTTTGAACACAGCCTCACCTGTGACTTCATGTTTGATTGGAATTTGGTGCATGCAGATGAACAAACCCCTTTAGTTCAGTGACATAAGCAGTTGGGAAAAAATGTTTTTAATTAAATACATAAAGCCTCTAGAAGAAAATAGAATACATGAATGACCTTAGAATATGCAAAAATTCTTAAACAGGACACAAAAATCACCATGAGTGGGGGAAAATGTGGTATATCGAGTTATTAAACAATTCTAAATTTTTGTTTGCCAAAAAGGCACCAATAAGACAATAAAAAGACAAAACATAGAGTGAAAGAAGATATTTTCAATATGTCAAAAAGAAGATGCATACCCAGAATATATAAAGATATTCTACAAATCAGTTTTTTTTTTAAATGAACCCAGTCATAACATGGCAAATAATTTGAACAGGCATTTCATGAAAGAGTATCCAAAGGATACTATCCAATAAGCATTTTAAAGGGCATTCAGTTTCTTTAGTCATCATAGAAATGTATGTTAAAACCACAACAAGGCATCATTTTATTTTTTTTTTAGGATTTTATTTATTTTTAGAGAGGGGAAGGGAGGAAGAAAGAGAGAAACATCCATCAGTTTCCTCTCTCACACCTCCAACTGGGGACCTGGCCTGCAACCCAGGCTATGCCCTGACCGAATCAAACCAATGGTCCTTTAGTTCACAAGCCAGCATTCAATCCACTGAGTCACACCAGCCAGGGCAAGGCATCATTTTAGCTGTCAAAATGACTAAAGTGAAAAGAACAGAAAATACGTTGGCAAGGTTGCGGAGCAAGTAAACACACAGCTGGTGGGAGAATAAGATAGTTCAACCTCACTAAAAGGCAGTTCAGTAACAGGTATAAAGCTTGGGATTTACCATGTTATTTGTTCTAGAAATAGAACTTCTGAAAATTTAGTCTAAGGTATTTATCATGGACATGCTGTAATATTTATGTTACAAATGTATCTGTATAATATATAAAAAGCTTTTTTAATATTTTTATATAGTGTTAAATTTAAATGTTCAATGTACAGTTAAATAAATTAAGGGTTGTAAAAGACTACTGTATACTAATAGAAAAACAATTATTTTAAAAATTTATCTTTTTTCAAGCAGGCAATTGATGGTAGTTGCTGGGAGATGTTGATGCGTGGGTCTTCATTGTACTATTCTCTCAGCTTTTTGGTGTGTTTGAGAAAGTACCTTTGTGACACCTTTATGGACACAATATTTTATATAGCCTGTTCTTTGTTAAAATGTGAATCCATATCTTTCATCACAACTGGAGCTTCAGTCTCAAAATCTATAAAAGACTTAATTCAGTGCTTGAAGAGTCTAAAAGATGGACTTTAATTAAAGTTGTGTAGCAACTACAAGCCTCTGCTAATTTAATGTGCACTGTTTAAGCAAGATTAGTAGAGACCTTCTGACTCCAGAAATCACTCTATTTACCCCAAGCCACTTAAAACTTAACCCTGTAGAAGTTCTCAATTTTCAAAAGATTAGTAGTTCTTGGTTGATAGTTCTGACCTGCAGCAGAAAAATGTTTCAAAACTGGGCACAGAAACTCTCCATTTGCCCGTTTTCTTTCTTCAAGTAAATAAAAATATTCCTTAAATTGATGAGCTATTTGTTTGACAATTATCAAAGATTAAATTGTCATTTTTTGAAATGCTTGATTGGAATATGGTCTTTCTAAGCTGTCTTAAGACATAATCAATAGACATAAGAAAGTTTTTTCCTCTCTTTCTAAGTGTACTTATTTGCTAATGATTGTTCTAACTCACTGAAGTTGTCTACTTTAAATTGAGTGAGAATTTTCTTTTTCACCTTGACTCTGAATTTAAGAGAGACCAAGTCTCATTTCATTTCTAAGCCCTGGACCCATATATCTAATTTCTTTAAATATGTAACTCCACTGGGAGGACTCCTAGCCTCTTTAAATCTACATGTTCAATACAGACTCCTCTGCTCTCCTTCCCCAACCTGATTCCCTTCTAGTGTCCCCATCTTAGGGAATGATTCCATCATCCATGCAATGACTCCAGTTAGTCTTCAGCATCATCACGTTTTTCCCTCTCCCTTTATCTGCCCACGTTTTCTCTTACCTGCCTTTAAATTACTCTCTCTAACGGCAGGAGGAGTTATCTTTATAAAAGCCAATCAAATCCTTTCATCCCTTTGCTTAAAATCCTCCAGAGGCTTTTCATGGCTTTTAGGATAAAAGCAAAATCCTAAATCCTATATGTGGTCTACAAGATCCCAAGTGTCTGGCTCCGGCTCTCCTCTCTAGTAATTTTCAGCTCCTATCTGTTCCCTCCAAACGCCCTTAACCTCCTTCCTACCTCAGGGGCTTCAGATATGATGTTTCCTCAGCCTAGGAAGCTCTTTCTCCCCACACTGCACTGCACTCCTAATTAATTCCCATTAGTCATCTAGAATTAAGCAGCAGTGAACAGTAGCTGTGGGGGAGCATCTTAGGGATGAGGTGGGTGAAGAAAGTGACGTCTTTGTAGGAGACTGAGCAGGAACTGTCCGTGATGCGGGAGAGGTACCGAGAGAGTGTGAACTCACAGAAAGCAGAAGACTCAGCCAATGCTAGAGAAAGGCTAAGGGAGATAAGGACTGAAATGTCTTCACTGGATCTTGCATTTAGAAGGTCCTTGGTGATCTTAGCAACAAGAGTTACTCCTGAAAGGAATGAGGAAAGAGAGAACCTAACTTTATGTTTTTCAAATTTAGCATTTTTCTTTTTTAAAATTTATTGATTGATTTTTAGAGAGAGAGTGAAACATCGATTTGCTGTCCCATTTCTGACTCAATAAATAGCCACAGGATTCTTGTATGTGCCCTGACTACAGATGGAACTTGCCACCGTGGCTTATTGGGACGATGCTCTAACCAGCTGAAGAGAGACCCTAAACTTAGATATTCTTTTAAAAAAAACTTGGCTATGGATGGAAGGAGGGTGAGAGAAGATGGTAAAATGGGGATGTGGGATGGAAAAAGTGCATTTGTATGTGTGTGATTTTTGAGATAAAAGAACATGTTTCTGTTTAGAGAGAAAAGGGCAATGAGAGACGGGGGGAGAGAGAAGTTATACCAAAAAAGCCGGGCTAACCGACAACTCAGGGTCCCCGAGGAGGCATGAGGGCTTGAGTCTAAAACACAAGTAGCCTAGGACTAGAAGAGAGATGGACGGTGACAGAGAGCAATTCTCAGAAGACAGAGCCCCATGAGTACAGTAGATCCATAGACTTGGAATCAACTTCAAAGTGTCTCTGGCTTCAGTCAGGTAGTGCAACAGTGTCTCTACAAATAAGTGGCCCAGAGAATTTCGCAGTTTACCAATCCATATGACATCTTCAGAACCACATTCTAAACCTTTGGGTGAATAAGAGTTCCAGCTTGTGCCTAACACTACTGCCTGACACAATTGTGTGGTAATAACAGGTTATGCCTTATTTCACTGTTTTCCTGACTCCCTATAACTCTGTAAGCACTACTGACTGTCACTGTATTTAAGATGCTAGTGAAGAGGGTTTGCTCTTAAAATAGATATGTACCTGTTTACTTTTTTGGAGTATTATTTGATTAAAATATGTTTTATCAAAAACAATAACCCCTTTAAAACACTTTTATAGAGCAGTGGCTATGGCCAAAAAGTTAAATCCTAGTAAAGTGTCCTGAAGTCTATTCTTGACAGATAAATTTGTAAAGTGACAAACAGAACTCAAGATGCCATTCAAGATTAAAATTGTAATACTGTGTGTGCACCTTCTACTCCCTCACAGGCCTTTCTTTCTGTAGGTGGTGCAACTTCCCTTCCTATCAGCATTTTTGTGGGGGGTAGGAGATTTTAGCCGGACTCTGACCATCTCCTGCCTACAGACCAAGTGTTTTTTTACCCAGAAGTTTGCAGATTATCAGCTATGGACACTTAATGTGTTTCTAAAATTGTGTGAGCAACAATTCTGTAATCTTCCAAGGAGACCATCTCTAAATGGGTCATTATCTAGCCCAGTCCTCATGGACTGTAGCTTTTTGGAGTTTCTTTACTACTCTTATCCATATTCCACTTTCTAAATCAGTTTTCTAAATTACGCTTTCAGTTTGGCATTGGTCAGGAGTGGGTAACTTCACAGGGAACAGCTAACTAGAGACATTATCTTTGATGTCATAGACTCTTCTGAACAAGATGCTGCTTTGGAGATAGCTGTTGTTTTCTAAGAGGCTTTTGTGGCACATAGGAGACTTGCAACATCAGGATATGTGGCTTGTGGATGGGAGTTCAGGTAGGAATGAAAACAGGTGAGGAGGCACTGAGGGAGAAACATTGAGGTTTTACTGTTTTGTGGCCCATTGTTACTAGAATATTATAAAATTCTTATTCATATGCTGGTATGTAGCTGACAAAGCAAAACAGCTGAGGTATACCAAGACATGTGTTCCATTTCTTTAATATCTGTTCCCTGTCACCACTGAGATGACGTGATGTTGAATACATGCCTTGCAGCATGCCCAGCTATGGGAAGAAAACAGCCGTCATTGTTGAGACATTAGCCCACCTCTGGCGCAGGTTCTCTGGCTGGGTCTGACTCTGAAACCTCGGCGCTCTCTCCTTGACTTCAGTACTCAGTCTCACGTAACCCATTGGCTCCTGCCTTAACCCAGGATACGTCACATGGATTTGTGCATTTAGCTGGAACTTGCCCATTGTAACGAACTGAATAAATTGTTAACGAACAAAAAAAAAGTGGGAAAACTTTAGCACATGCAGCTTCCCTTGTACACCCCTGTGTTCTCCTCCGGTAGGGAGGAGTTCATATGTTCAAACCCCTTTGTGCTGGCTGTCACCTGTCCAAAGCCCACTTATGAAACCTTGGTTCCCACAATATTCCCATCTTCCTAATCTTCACTTTCCAAAACCTATCAAAATTTAGCTATCCTATGTTTAATTCTCACTAGTAGAAGGCTGACTGGTTTGGGAGAATAGTTTAATGCTAGGATAGAAGGTTTTCTCAGAGATGCTAACATATTCATATGAATGTTTTTGTGTTTGTTTCTTTTTTAAGATTTTTATTTATTTTTAGACAGAAGGGAAGGAAGGGGAATGACAGGGACAGAAACATCAATGTGTGGTTGCCTCTCACGTGGCCCCCACTGGGGACCTGGCCTGCAACCCAGGCATGTGCCTTGACTGGGAGCCAAACCAGCGACCCTTTCGTTTGCAGCCCACGCTCAATCCACTGAGCTACACCAGCCAGGGCTGTTTGTGTGTTTTTTAATATACATTGATGTGAAAGAAACATCAATTGGCTGCCTCTTGCACGCCCCCAGCTGGGGACCTGGCCTGCAACCTAGGCATGTGCCCTGACTGGGAATCAAACTGGTGACCTTTTGGTTCAGTTTGCAGGCTGGTGCTCAAGTCACTGAGCCACGCCAGCCAGGACGAAGGTATAGATCTTTTAATGGCGGCACTCGGATACCATGATAAGTCAGAGGAAGAGATTTGGAGATATAGGAATTAAAAATGACCTTATCTGATTGCCTGGCTGATCTTGCTACTAAATAGATGAAAAAAATTATAGAAAACAAATTCTGGAAATACAGGAAGATTATTTCAAGGTCCACATGTGTCAGTGAGTCAGAGAGATGTTGGCAGCTCCAGTCTGTATAGAGGAAGCGTGCAGGAGCCCAGTCAGGTTGGAGGGGTAGGTTAGAAACTGCTCTTACATGGCACTTTACAAAATCATTGATAAAAATGTTAACGACCCCATTAGAGAATGGAGGGTGCCGATGGAGTGTATTGAAGAGCGTTAAACCCTTCTGTATGCCAGCCACCTTTGCAGTCAGGCAACATTTATTGAGCACCTAATATGCGCTAGGCCTTAGTTAAATCCTTTGTATCATAAATGTGGGATTTCTTTCACATACCACACCATATGAAAGTCTTGTGTTTATCCATACTGAAATGTAAATTGAAATAATGGAAATCATCTATATAATCTGCTAGTGACATTATGCACATTTATCCTCAAAAGAAGAAAATTATGTGACACTTGATTTTTTCCAGATAGTCCAATCATGAAATGGTGAAAAAAAATCTATTTATGCATTTTTTATCCCAAATCATCGCACTTCTAGACACAGACATAAAAAAGGATCATCCAGTCATTTTTTATCCATGAATATACTAAACAAAGACAGTCACAGAGGCACTCACTCTATTACATCCGAAACATGCCCATTTCTCTGCAGACTGATATGACCCCCTGGGAGGATACACATTCATACTCTTTCTACACATTTATATGTGTAATATACTCACACCTCTGGAATAAAACCGTAACAGAGTAGCTGGCCATCAAAGAAACACTGACCAGAACACCACCCCAGCTTCACACCTCTCTACCACAAAAAGGACCATTGAAAATGACTTGGGCGTCTACACTTGGCAGATTATAAAATGACATGCTGATGGGTTTTAAATTTTTAAATATTTCAGAGATGAGATTATAAATTCCCCAGTAACTGCATAAATAATCTCATAATCTAGTTAAAATTTCAAAAATCTTGCACAAGATTTCTCACAAATAGTTATTTTAAAAAAATAAATTCAGATAGAAGAAAGTGTTTTCTCATGACTGGGCGCAAAACGTTTCCCCTTCCTTCAGGTGGAGTCCATGACCACCAGCATCAGAGTCACCGTGGACGTCTCAGACACAGACTGGTGGCTCCCTCTTCTCATCTACTGAATGTAAACTCGAAGTTGGTTCTTGCACGTAATTGAGGAAAGACTGTCTGCTGCATAACCCAGTGTTCTTGTTCTCATCCTGCAGCCTAACAGCAAGCTGGCTCCACAAGGAGGCTGTAAGGTTTCTGGCAGAAACCAGGGTTGATAAGGAAAACTTCCCAGGCAACTAGTCTCAAAAAGCTTGTATTTAAATTGATAAGGTTGTAACCCCAATAGAAAAGCTCAAAGATTTTCAAATCTACCCCAATAGAAAAGCTCAAAGATTTTCAAATCTACAGGGTGACCCCTGCTCTCGCTCTACTTCTCCATAAATATGTAAGGAGGCAGGGAGTCAGGATTCCTTTCCTGTATATTTCCCAAGGTGCACCCCGACCCAGGCACACATCTCCACGGGTGGGCAGACAGCTCAGGGAGTCCCACATTTGGCCAGCTCCAAGTCTGTGAAGTTGTGTTTGAGCCTGCACTGTGTGTTGTTGTGTTTATTCAAGCCACATATTGCTTGCTAATATCTAAATCTGAAAATCACTTGGCATGTATTACTTAATACATTTATCTGTGATTTGGAAGAATAAACACCCCCATCAAAAATTGCACTCCTACTCCTATAGGTGGCATTATGTTACTTTAGATAGTTAGGAGTCATATAAATGGGAAAAAATTGCAGAAAGATATCTTGGAATTTTGACTTAAAGTATCTTTTCTGAATTAGATGTTTCTTTAAAATGTCATTGTAGTTCAATGGTTTCTTTTTTGTGTATAAATATGTAAAAACAGCTTAAACATATATGTTGATTTCATGATCTCAATACTGTCATAGCTCAACAGTTCTTATAACTATTAAATGGTATTCTCTCTCTCTCTCTTTTTGCCAGTTAATGTTAGTATGACAAAATTATGGAGAAAGTTTTTTAAAGATTTTATTTGTGGAGAGAGGGGAAGTGAGGGGAAAAGAGAGGGAAAGAACCATCGATGTGAGAGAGAAACATCAGTCAGCTTTCTCTCACATGCACTGTGACTAGGGATCAACCCATAACCCAGGCATGTGCCCTGACTAGGAATCGAACTGCTGAGACCTTTTGCTTTATAGGATGATGCCCAACCAACTGAGCCACACCAGTCAGGGCATCAGGGACAATTCTTAAGAATTTAAGTAACCCTTTAATGCCCTCAAGTCAAGTAGGTGGAAATTTTGTGATAGGGTCAACAAACTGAAAATTTTCTCTTGTTAAAATAAGAGTATGTGGCCCAGCTGGTGTAGCTCAGTGGATTGAGCGCGGGCTGGGAACCAGAGGGTCCTGGTTCGATTCCCAGTCGGGGCACATGCCTGGGTTGCGGGCCAGGTCCCCAGTGAGGGCCATGTGAGAGGCAACCATACATTGCTCTTTCTCTCTCCCTTCTCCTCTCTCTGAAAATAAATAAATAAAATCTTTAAAAAAAATAAGAGTATGTGCATCACCACTCGTAATATTTTGCATCACCACTTTGTAATATTCTAATACTGTATTTGAGTAGCATCTGTGAGGATAATCTAATAGAAGCAGAGAAAATCCAGAACACAAAGTAACAACCTGATTGGGGAACCACTGAATCACATAATGACCAGATTAAAACTCTTAGTTTAGAAAGAAAAACAGGCAGAAAGAAGAGAAGACCTACATCTGTAAATCGTGAAGGAATGAAAAAGGTAAGCATTGTTGTTCACTAAATTTTGAAATCATAGAATAAAGGTGCATTTCTAAAAATGTATTGAGGTAAGTTTAGGCCAATTACACAGAAAAGTAAGTTCATGTTAAAAAATAGAATCAACCTAAGTGGCGATATAGTAGATTTTTTTCCAACTTAAGATAAATCAATGGCTAATAGAGTCTCTGTGAATTGCAAAAAGTGGTGAATGCCTGTCGTTTGAAGTTGATATCCAGAACAAGAGCCAAGACTTGCCATCCCTTGCCTGGTGATGTATCCCCTAGAGATAAAATGTTTGATGGCTCATGCAACTGGCCCAGTCTGGTAATCATTATCATTTTAAGAAATAAAAACCAGATGAATATAAAAGAATATGTGATTAGTAAAAGAACCACAGGATACTTGTGTTTGGGTTTTAAAAATGGTATGAACATCTGTACATAACGTAAACTTTGTCATACATGTGAAAGCTAATTTTTTCATAAAATATTAGCATGTGACTCGCTTCTTGCATTACTCTAGGATAAATATGTTTTACTGACCTACAGGCCTATATAATCTGTGCTCCATTCCCTCTCCACACCTCTGAGATCCTCTCCTATCGTGATTGCACTCACGCACTTTATGCTGATCACAGAGTCCTTCTTGCTGTTCCTCCAGCACACTCATCTTTCCCTGCCCCCTGCCTTCACCTGTGCTGTGCCCATTTCCTGGATACTCTTCTCCCAAATGCATCTGCAGCTTACTCCCTCCCTTTACCAAAAGCTTTGTGGAAATGTCTCTGTCAGAGACCTCACCCCTGACTATCACATCAAAAATACCACTGTCTGCCCAGCTGGTGTAGCTCAGTGGATTGGGCGCGGGCTGGGAACCAGAAGGTCCCGGTTCGATTCCCAGTCGGGGCACATGCCTGGGTTGCGGGCCAGGTCCCCAGTGGGGGCCATGTGAGAGGCAACCATACATTGTTCTTTCTCCCTCCCTTCTCCTCTCTCTGAAAATAGATAAATAAAATCTTTAAAAAAAATACCACTGTCTTTGCTGGTTCTTTGTCCTATTTTATTTTTCTTCTTAGCATTCAACAACACCTAACATTATATGTATGTATTTGCTTATTATATGTCTCCCGCACTAGAATGTACTCAGTTCTGTGTTAAGGAGGGACTTTATATTCCAAGTCTAAAATAATGCCTGGCATAGAACACACATTCAGTAAATACTTGTTGAGTGGGTAGAGGATGAACCAGGTTCAGTAAGTTTTGGACTACTGCTTATGTTGGATGGCACAGGAATTAAAGCTATGATCAAATACAGGCCACACCTTCTACACAGCTAGTGACCATTAAATTGTAGGTACCATAGATACTGCTGCCTGGCCTGTTACAAGACACATTTGAAAAAGAGGTAGGGTTTATGGAGCAATTCAGTAAGTTAATTTCATCCAGGTAAACTTGCTCCTTAAAAACTCTTATTTCACTAATTTTGAAAAAATCCAAAGTTGGTCCCCAGATTTCTTGAATTCCCTAGCAATGGTTTTGTTTTTGTGCTTTCACTATCTTAGTTCGATTTGGGAATCATCTTGTCATCTTGTGCCTGGTTTCTCTTCTGCACCTGCTGACCCACATGTGGAAGTCCTTTATCTAAAAAAAAGTAACCCTCAAGCAAATGATTTGGGTTTTAGCAAACCTGACTGATGCTTTAGAGAAGTGGAGGAATTTCACTTACTGGGGAGGAGGGATTGTGACAATTACCTCAGAGCAACAAAAATCACTTGAGGTAAATGTTGAAGAGTACTAGGTACTAAAACCTTTCTGCCACTCCGCCATAAAGAGCTCCTTTTCACTGGTTAATTCATTGTTATGGCTTCCTCCCTTTATCACTTCACATTCCTTGCATCCTGTCTCTGAGATTGTCTTCAGAGAACTCCAAATTCTCCCTGTTTTTGTTTGGTTCACACTCCAAACTCAGCTCTGAGGTTATCTTTGCATATTCAAATTCATCAAGGTGTTCAGCAGGAAAAAAAAAAACCCACCAACTTCCTTCTTTAAGACGCGCCCTCAAATGATAGATGGATGCATTTTTCGCCTTAGTTACGAAAAATTTGCTAAGGCATCCTAGTTTGTAGTTCCAAGCAGTACGATATACTTCATATTACTATCAGTCTTTACTCTTTTGGGAAATAGTATATAGCTTAGGTGTAAACAGAGCTATATTTTTGCAAGTATTTCATTGCGATGGAAAGGAAGTTAACATGTATTGAAAGATTACTATACATTAAGCACTGTTGGACTAGGTGCTTTCATTTTACAACTTTATTGAACCCCTGTCTGGCACACACTTTGACTTAAGGCATTTACTAGACTTCACCTCCCAGCTTTCCCATCCAGGAGACACCTAGACTGTCCGTGGTGACTTAGAGACCATGGACAGCAACCCTGTCGTAGCAGCTTCATGTTTACAGGTAATTGGAGCATCCAATCATCTCTATTTACGGAGTACAAAGATCACCTCGTGAGAAAAGTTCAGACCTCTCGTTTTGTTCTTGTTAAGTATGGGCCTTTAACTGGCATTAAGCGTGTATATATAATGTGCTTTAGGATCATGTCCGTTTTTCTTTGACCAGAGGCTTGGCTTCAGAAAATGGTAAGCTTTTCGCCAGAATTTGAGAGGATACAAATTCTGGTTCCTACTTCTCCGAGCTGAGGAGGCAGGTACGTAGCTAACGGACGCACAAGCAGCCCCTCTTCCTCCGCGACAAGGCCAAGGATACTAGAAACACCAGGGTGACCGAGCAACGCGGGAGGAAAGTCGGGCTCAGCGGCTTAGGGAAGGGACCAGCTGATTTTAGCGTAGCCCCGGCCCTGCCCACGCCGCCCACCCAAAACATCCTCCTCAGCCTCCCCAGTCCTCGGCTCGGTCCTCATTGGCTGGGGCGGGCTAGGAGAAACAAGTAGTCAGAGCGCGCTCGCACAGCCCCGCCCCCGTGACGTCAGAGCCGCGACGCGGCGTAGCGCAGTGCAAATTGGGAAAGGGGGATGGACCGGGCTGCCTTCCGTCGGGAGAGCGAAGGCTGTTTCTTCCCGAGGTGGCTAGAAGATGGGCCTTTGGCGGGGAGGCCGGCGTTAGTGAAGCCCGCCGGGCGCCAAGGTGAGTGCGGGTCTGGGTCTTGGCCTTTGTTTCCAGGAAAGACGTCGCAGTGAGCCCCCTTTTTGCCCACCAGCGGTTGGTCAGCCGGGAGAGTAGCCCTGACCCCGGAGGGGGACAGGTGTCCCGATGAGACCACCCAGAACATAGAGTCTGCCATTGGAGAAGAGCCCAACCTCCAGTCTTTCCCGCTGCCCACCTAGGGTTGCCCAGCGACTTTCTTACGGGTTCTGATTTTTCTCTTTCAAGGTGGCCTTGACCATTCCTTCTCCTTCTTGTGCACTCGGACCCGAATTTGACCTACTACTGCTTGTTTCCGTTTTCTTACCTTTTGCGAACGGGATTCAATCCCAGGCCTTACTACAAACCCTCAGTGTTTCCCAATCCCTCCCCTGTCCGAAACTTGCTTTTAGTGAAGTCCAAGTATGAGTTTACAGGACTTACATACTCATCCAAGTTAAAACTGTGACTTCCCCCAAATAAAAGCCTTTCTTTCTTAAAATTTGGCCTCTCTTACCGAGTTGTGGGACAAGTGAATTTCACCTCCACTCCACCTTGGAAATTATCAGAACTCTGAATCGCAATGATGTTCATTTATGCATAAAACTGCAGACTACACTTCTGGGTTTATTTCGTGCTGCCAGTTCATTTTTTGACCTTGAAGCAAGTCAGTTAATCACTAACAAAAGACTTACTTGGAGACAGAGGTGTTGCGGAGCCAGAGGAATTTAATACTTGTTAAGGGTTCTGAGTTTCAGATGAAAGGAATGCCGCACTACAGGATGCTACTCTTTCTCAATCTGCAAGCATACTTAGTTTTGTATATTTTCTGCTGCAGCCGTTAAAAATGTCAAGTGATCTTTGTTAAGGATGTTTTCCTGTTCTAGGTTTGATCTATGGCTTTGCTATGTAAGCAGATTTTACATTTCAACAGATTCGGTTTTAGAGTCATTGCAGAATGTCTTACATGGTGGATTTAAATAGTTTTCTTATGACTCCACAGTAGTGGACCGGTTTCTGTGAAAGGTGATGTAGTTTGTGCTGTAACTTTATCATAGTGATACGACTACCTTGAAGTGTGTATTCCTTTTCTTAGGACACATTATGTGCATCTTTAAAATTAATTAGTAAGGACCTTATAATAGTAAACAATGACAACCTGTCATTAATGACATAAATATGCAGTGATTGTACTTAGGCATGCATTCTATTCTTTCAGAAAACAATGCCTGAGAAAAACTGACACAAAAATATTTTAACCTTAATTTTTTATATATTTACTTGAATTTTATTAATCATCATGGTATTTGTTTATTAAGGTGAACATAATAGAAAAGAACCAAAAAGGCGTTTGTAAAATAACACAATTGGAAAACAAATCCAACACAAAAGATTTTTTCAATACAATTTCTAGCATTATATTTTATTATGAACTTGTATACATGAAAATATACTTTTGTGGAGATGAAAGGAAAAAAGTGCCCATTAAATATGAGTTGCTAATACTAGAAATAAGAATTTAAAAAATCTTGATTATCCTTCTAATTACCTATTGCTGTATAACAAATCATTTCAATACAAAATGGCTTAAAACTACAATTTATTTTGTTTTCTTTCTCTGAGCTGGCTGGAGTCAGCTGGTTGGTTCTCACTTGGGGTTTTATGCATATGTAGTCAGATGAGCAGCTAGGACTAGAGTCATCTGAAAGCTCAACTAGGCTGGACATCCACCGGGGCTCTTTTGCTTGGACAGCAGTTGATGTTGGCTGTGAGTTCCCTGCAGATGTCAGCTGGACTGCCTGCATGTTGACTTTTCATGTGGCTGGGACTTCTCGCAGTATGGAGGCTGAATTCCAAGAGCAACTGTCTCAAGAGACAGAAAGGGAAAGCTGTCTCTTAAGCCTGGATCCAGAAATTGGCACAGCATTACTTCCAACATTCTCTGTTGGTCATCTTCATATTATTTCATAGTTCCAGTAACATGCTTACATCTATTCTTTATGTCTGTGGTTCTCTGTCTTTACTGCACATTGGAATTTACCTGAGAAGCTTTATAAAAATATGTCTCTGCAAGTCCCATTCTCAGAAATTGTGATTTAAGCCCTATTTATCTATTTTTCATCTGTTAAAAAAATTAAGGATATTAAAGAGGGAGAGGACATAGGAAATGGGTTAAGGTTGTAAATGTAGATAGACACCTATTCTAGAAAACAGTTACCCTTCTGTTTTTTTCTAGTGATGGTCCTTAATAAAACCAACAGATTTTGTCATGGTTTGTTAGTGCCTATATTATGGTCTTTAGCTTTGTGTTACCGGTGTGTACTTATCTTTCATCTTAAGAGGCAGAAACTGTTTTTTTTTTAAAGAGGGAGAAACTTTTTTAGGAGGTATATTCTTTGTATCCCCTGTACCTCCCATCACTGTGCCTTGAGTAGATGTCGGTATTACAGTGAAGCCAGTTTATATAGTCACTCTTCAGAACAAGTGCTAGTTCTTTTGCTTTTTTTTTTCTTTAAGCCTTGTAAGTACTTCATAAAAGTTCTTTTTGAAATTCTTGCTTTATTTGGTTTTGATGATATTGCACTTGCCTGGTTTTCCTTCTATTTTTTTCATTCCTCCGGAGCCCTCTTCTCCCAAGTTCTGAGCCCTTTAAATATCTTAGCTGCAAAGAAACAAAATCTCATTTCCTTGGTGATTCTAGTTCTAGATTTTAGTTACTAGTATAAATGATGTCTATGTTTTAAAAACTTATCAAAAGTTTAAGAACATACATGAAAGTGAAGAAAATAGGGTTCTTTTAAATCATATTCTAGATAATATTATCATATCAGTGTCAATACTTTCTCTCCCAAAACAATAGGGATTATCAAAATTAACATTGAGGCCTGGCTGGTGTGGCTCAGTGGATTGAATGGCAACTGCAAAGCAAAGGGTCGTGGGTTGGATTCCCAGTCAGGGCACATGCTTGGGTTGCAGGGTTCCCTGTTGGGGGCCTATGAGAGGCAACCACACGTTGATATTTCTCTCCCTTTCTTTCTCCCTCCCTTCCCCGCTCTCTAAAAATAAATAAATAAAATCTTTTAAAAAATTAACATTGATATCTTAATAGTTGATTTATATCTGCCTTATCTCTCTGTAGAGTTTATCTGGAATCTGTATTTACATTTCCACCAAGACAGCTTTCTTTAGATTTTTGTACCTTTTGCATACACTCAACTTGTTCAAAACTTCTTGTAAATTGGTGGGTTTTATTTGGGGATAATTTTGCTCCCCCAGGGGACATTTGGCAATGTCTGGAGACATTTTTTGGTTGATACAGCTGGCGTTTACTGAGTAAAGGCCAGAGATACCACTAAACATCCAACATTGCACAGCACAGTCTCCCACAGCAAAGTTTATCCAGTCCAAATGCTGCTGTAAACTTAGTGTTTTTAATCTCACTTTTTGTTAACAGCACCATCATTCTTCACGTTTGTCAGGGTAGAAAGCGTATATGTGTGCACACAAGAAACTATCCTGTTCTAGTCGGTCTGTTATCAGCATGCTTCTGTCTTTTCATGTTCTTTTTTTACAGTGGCCTGCTGGTTATTGTTTACGAAAGTATCATTCCCTCATTCTTGTTTCCTTCCATTCCCTCTTGCATACCCTCACTGTGATCCACTCTGAGATACCATTTTTTCTCTTCACAAACTGGCTTTTCATTGCCTGCTGAATCAAATGTAAACAGTTCTGCATGGCTTCAGAAGTCCTCCGTAGTGTGATTCCATCCCCTTACCTAACGTAATTTATCGTTGGCCAACAGTTACGTGTTGACCGTAAGGACTACTGGATAGATGCTGTAGATGGCGCATGTAAGGACATGTCAGTGTGATCCCTTGATCCGGTTGATCATTTCCCAATAATCCCTGTAGTAGTCTTTATTTTTCTTATTGCCTTCCCATACTGATTTCTCATTTTTGTGTCTTCGTTTTTGTTGGTTTCCTCTTGTGGAATGTCCTCATTGCTCATGCAGTTCATAGCTATGTCCTCTCCTTAGGGCCAGTTTCTGACTTTATCTCATCACATCATCATGAGCATTGCATGCTTATGAGGTATGAGGGTCTTAAAGCATACTCATAATTGTCATTTTGTCCATATGCTGTGCTAAAGAAATGATGTAGATATCAAGTAGCATTTAGACCAAGAAAGGAACTCCAAAAACTGGGACAATCAAGGATGGAAGAGGTGAAATTTAAATTGGGCCTTGAAGGATGAGGGACCAGCACAAAAGAGGAGAGTGCACTCTGGGTTGGAAGAAGCCTCCCCCCCTTACCCCACACAAGCTACATAGAATTTCCCCCTCCTTTTGACTTCCCAGGTACTGGAGTCACATACTAATATATGTTGCCTTTTACTTAATGAGTACTGGTTTGGTTTTGGTAACTAAACTATTTGTGATGAAAGCCCAATGATACTCTCTTTATTCCATAGAGCAGTGTTACTCAAAGTAGCCAGTTTCTGTTACAGGCTTGCAGCTTGTGCTAAAAGGTAATCATTTCTTCATATGAAAAGTTTGGTATGTTTAACATTCTGTCCTACACTTTGCATTTTATGTATTTTATCACAGACCAGTAACAAAAAATTTCCCAACCTGCACTAGCCTAGGGACCACACTTAGAGTAGCATTGCTCTGCAGAACTTTTACACTTTTTCGATTGTAACCTTTTGTAGTGAGAAATACATTTTACATTTCAACCCAGTGTACTCTATAAATACACATACATGCACATAACCAAAACTAAAGTTTCATGAATAATACTTCACAGTGTATAACATGTTCTCATATTTTCCCTTCACTTTTATATTTTTAAAAGTTGACTGTGACCTAAATGGATTTTAATTTTTTTAAAGTAAAGCCTCACCCAAGGATATGTTTATTGATTTGAGAGGGAGAGGAAGGGCGGGGGGCTTGGAAAGAGAAAGAGAAATATCTATGTTAAAGAGAAAAATCTATCGTTTGTCTTCCATACACACCCCAACTGGGGATCCAACCCGCAACCTAGGTCTGTGCCCTGACTAGGGATGGAACCTCAACCTTTTGGTCTACAGTTGATGCACCGACCAGCTGGGCCACCCAGCCCGGGCTCTAAATGGATTTTTAAAAAAACACTGCTCACAGGCATTTAGCACAGTACTAGATGCATAGTAGATGCTCAGAAAGTACCAGAACTTTTAGCAATGACTATTTCTTGAAAGGATTGAGCCTTCTTAATACTTTAGAATTGCTTTAAAACAGTTCACCACCCAAAGTCAAGTTTCCTTCCATCACCATTTATCCCCGCTTCACCCTCTTCAACCTCCCCCTATCCCCCTTTCCCTCCGGTAGTCACCATGCTGTTTGTTGTCTGGGTCTGTGAATTTTGTTTTGTTTTTTATTTTTTGCCAATCCCTTTCCCTTTTCCACCCAGCCCCTCAAACCTCCTTTCCTCTCACACTTGACAGTGTGTTCTCTATATCTTTGAGTCTGTTTCTGTTTTGTTTGTTAGTTTATTTTGTTCATTAGATTCCACATATAGGTGAGATCATATGGTATTTGTCTTTCTCTGACTGGCTTATTTCACTTGGCATAATGTTGTACAGTTCCATCCATGCTGTCACGAAACCCTTTAGCTTGTTCTCTCTCTTTTTTTTTAAGATTTTATTTATTTATTTTTAGACAGAAGGGAATGGAGGGAGAAAGAGAGGGAAAGAAACATCAATGTGTGGTTGCCTCTCACACCCCCCATTTGGGAACCTGGCTGGCAACCCAGGTATGTGCCCTGACTGGGAATCGAACCAGCAACCCTTTGGTTCGCAGCCCGCGCTCAATCCACTGAGCTACACCAGCCAGGCCCTTTAGCTTGTTCTTTGACTTTTGCAGAAATGTGTGTGATTGGAGAGACTGAAATGACAATTAAGACAATGATTGTTTGTTTGTTTGTTTCCCTGGCTGGTGTGGCTCAGTGGATTGAGCTCTGGCCTGCAAACTGAAAGGTTGCTGATTCTAAACCCAGTCAGGGCAAATGCCTGGGTTTCAGGCCAGGCCCCCAGTTGGGGGCGTGTGAGAGGAAACTGAAGGATGTTTCTCTCCCTCTCTTTCACCCTCTTTTTCCCTCTCTCTGAAAATAAATAAATAAATCTTTTTTAAAAAGACAATGCTGTATTTTTTAACACCTGGCATCTTATGTGACAGTATAACTTAATTTTGTGAATGAAAATGGAAACAACTGTGGTCCTTTGATGACATAGCAGGGAAACGTACCTATTTCAGTTCTCAAGAACTGAATAAGGACAGAAAAGGTAACTTTAAAAAAGCACAATCTTTCTCTTAGAAACCCTCACTAGAAACTTTGATGTCATCATAATCTTATCCCTGTACTTTCCCTCCATGTGGCCAATCATTTGCAAGTCTTGTCATTCCACCTTTGCAGTGTCTGTTGTATCTGCCTCCTTTATTCCATCTCCGTTGCCCTAGTTCCGACCCTCATCATCTTTCCTTAGGATCATTCCGATAGGTAACTGGTGTCTTCCCTTTCTTCAGTCTTAAAGCCTGTATACCGTTGTCAGTTTGGATCACATAACTCCTTTCTTAGAATCCTGCTTTGGCTCTCTGTTACTTTTAGAAAATAAAGTAAATGCTTTATTGTGACATTCAAGGCCTTCCATTATCTGTTCCTAGACCATATTTTTGTACTTTACTCTTTAGTAGATCCTTGTTCATTCTCTGTACTGACTGTTTTCTTGATTTTTTTCCCACCAAGACACATAAATGCTTTCTCCTCCCATGATGCCTCCCAAGATCCCTGTACTCATACTTAATTTTCCCTCTTCGTTTTTCTTATTGTACATTACTTGTAACTCTTTATAATTTGATATCATACTATTTCGTACCATTACTGCTTACAGTTTTCTCTTTCACATTAGCTTTGTGAGGAAGCCTGACAATTGGCTGGGCATGGTCCTGCAAAGCAAAACATCACTGGTTTGATCCCCAGTCAGGGCACATGCCTGGGTTGCGGGTTCGGTTCCTGGTTGGGGTGCATGCGAGAGGCACCTGATTTATGTTTCTCTCTCACATCAATGTTTCTGTCCCTCTCTTTCTCCCTCCCTTCCCCTCTCTCTAAAAATAAATATATGAAATCTTTTAATAAAATGCCCCTAAACAAACAAACTTTGTGAGGAAGCAGATCATGTCTGATCCTTGAGTTCCTAGAAATAGTGTCTTTCATACAGCAGAGTATCCATGAATGATTGAATTTAACTTTGAAATAGCTAATGACTTATGATATTAAGTTGCCTAGGTAGCATTTGTAGTTTTTATATCCTTTGTCTTTTAATGATCCAAGCTTTAAAAGTAATGAGAAACAGATTCAACTGAGAACATATTCTAGACCTTCACTTTAGAAGGTTCAAATCAATAGCTTTCTTTTTACAGCCAAGAATCCTAATGGTCCTGAATCAACAGAATAGACTCTACCTGACTTTGTAAACATATATTCTGTGGTTGGACCAGGAGTACTTATGACCCAGATGTAGAATAGAGTTGGAAAAAAGATACTATCAGACTGGTACTTGGATACTCTGCTTAACTTTAGCTTTAGTCCTTCTCTTAGTACACTTAGTAGTGTCACCAATAAAAAAAAATGGCTGGGCTTTTTGGGAATTACATGTGAAGAGCTGGCCTATGTCAGGGCAGCGAATGATGGCTTTCTGTGGTTGAGTAAGCTTAAGATCCTAGCTGAGCTGTTGGAAGCAGAAAAGTCAGGGATAACTCCTGTTACTGTTACCTTCTTACTGTCTTCTGGCCCTCATTAATAGTCCAAGCTCCAGGGTCCCCTGCCCTCTGCCCCAGTGTTGTCTGCTGTGGTATCACTAAGGGCTCAGGTTCCTTAAGCATCTTCCCCAAAAGTTACTTTCTTGACCTTACCTTCTGTTAGTCAAAGGTATTATTCCTCAACTGCCGCTGCTTATGTTTCAGTAGAAATCATGTTTCTGGAATACCGTTCTGTTCAATCCCATCATTCTTTCCTTTATTGCCATTTTTTAAAGTTATCTGCAGTCTACTTCCATTTCTTTATTCCTTAATGCATATGCTCTCACTTCTACTCACACCACTGTTGCATGAAAGCTGTGTTCCACAGATATATATATGTGTGCGTGTATGTATATATAAAATATATATGAGGCTCTTCCAATAAATCATTTTAAATCATTATTTAAAAATATTTTGCATTTTCTTTTACCTGTAACTTACATTTCTGTGGGTATTTTCATATTTATATACAATTGCATATTTTAATTTATACTTGAATTGTTATACTGATGGCTTTCTTTAAAAAATTTTTTATGAAATATATGTTAAGGACATTATACACTTATTTATATGCTATTAAGCACGATAATAAGATGACCACCTGTGATTGCCTGCCAGCGTACCACCCAACTTGAGAAACAAACCCTTCCCAACACTGCTGACGCTCCTGTGTAGGCCTCTGATCACACCCTCTGCCTCCACAGACGTAGAATTTTATGTTTATTCTTTTCTGGGGTTTTTTTTCGTAGGTTTACCTCATTTGTATCCCTAAGCAATGTATTGTTCAGTGTAGTTTGTTTTTGAACTTCATGCACATGGTTCATGTAGAGTGCATTCCTTTTTCATTCAGATAGGTGAGGAGGGGGTGGGGGTGGCGGGTAGGTTCTGTATGTTCTTTGGCTAAACTCTTTACCCTAGGAGGTGAGGGAGCATGTGTTGTCTTTCTGTCTATAACATGTAACAGTGGATTTTTTTGCAAGGTAAGATACTCAAATGAGGCTGTTGTCTCTAAAAGTTACGGGAGTACGAGGAAGTCCAAGTGATCCCTACCATACTCTTTCCTTAACAGATGCTCTTAGCTGTTTCGGCGATGAGTTGTTGATAAATTAGAAACCTAACTAGAAGGACACGTTCGACGTTAACTAGTCCCTTTGGCAGTGATGGTGAGGTCCAGAGGCTCTCTTCCCTGTCATTGTCACTTTAGACACCGGACACACAATGGAGGGAAAGTGTACGAAATGTTTACATAGGAGCTCATTGTTTTTAAATGCACAGATCTGATACTACTAATTAAAGTGTTCGGTTAAACCTGTGTTTATAGATAATGGAGCAAACAAATGGGAAAAAACGAGAATTATGAAAACGTGACTTTCAGAGAAAAGTAGCTAGGTTTGCTGACTAAAAGTCAGTAGATTAAAGGCACAGGGTTAGAAAGGGTGAGTCTCAAGAAATCAGAAAGTTTTACTATTTAATATAAAATATGACTAGAATCAAAAGCAGATTGGGGTGCTTTTGAAGTTTCCCATAGGTGAACAGAAGCCTTTTCCCCCTAAAGTTACACCTTACTCAGGTTTTAGAATGAGATGTTCATTGATATCTGTTCATCTCATAATAGTGAACTAATAACATCAAAGGCATTAAGACAGTGGACATAAATTACAAAAAAGTCGTAATCTTTAAATGTATTAAAGTGGATATTTATTCAAACTGTAATTAGTTCTTCACAACTAAAGACCTCATATAAATTTAATTGGATTCCTGAAGTTTTCGTTTGATGACATTTATGATCTTACCAAGACTCCCCATTCAGTGTGCTCCCCTGCTCTGCCCTGCTTGAGCATGACCCCTGCACATTACACACACACACAACGTAATTGGTGCACACCTGGCCCCTTGTTTGCACATTGTGTACTACCTCCTCCGTCCCCCCAGTCAGAATTTACCAAAGCAGATGCGGAAATGAAAAACGCCATGCAGCAGCAAAGACCTTTACAGGGTAAACCAGAGTACTTCGTTGTATTCTGCCAGAAACATGTTCAGATGGCCTTAGCTACATACAAAGTGGCCCTGCCTGCCTATCACCACCCCCTGTTGCTTGTTTCCTTTTATAAATTGGTATGAAGGAGAAAGAGAAATATTTCTAAATGAAACTTCCTTGTATTTGTGATCTGTATACATTAATGTAGATTTAACAAAAGAAAAAACATAAAAGCTCTTACTATTATTAGTTCCTTTGACAGGAACAATTTCTAATACTTAAGGTAAAATGATACAAACAGTAATTCATTTAGTTAATGAAAATTTGGGAGGAGGGCATGAAATTGTTTATTGATATCCTGTATATCTTGAACTCCCAGAATAGATATATTCAAGATAATTTGATTAACTCTGTTAGCAAAGGAAACAAGTTAGCAGTTTTATTTTTTAACTGCTACTTATTTTATTGTTAATGAGGAAAACTAGTGGAATTATTTGTGTTCATTTTGTTTCAGAAAAGAACTACTTTTAATGAAGTACACCGTCCGTTGTGAAAGTGGAAGAGTCAAGATTATTCATCATGCCTGCCGTGGCTTCAGTTCCTAAAGAACTCTACCTCAGTACTTCACTAAAAGACCTCAATAAGAAGACAGAAGTTAAACCAGAAAAAATAAGCACTAAGAAGTATGTGTCCATTGCTAGTTTAACTGAGTTGTATATTAATTTTTAGTTCATTTCCATGTTCTTAAATCAACTAGGTGAGTAGTAGATGTAAATTTTATTTGAACAGTGGCAACATCTCATAAATAAAGTAAGACCTCCTTAGAGCAGTTCTTTATCTTGGCAGAGTGCATATATATTTTTCTAATATGCTTATTATCTGTTTTCTGGACAGTATATAGATCATAAGTTTTTAAGAGGTAAAGACTGTAAGGTTTCTGCAAAAATCATTCAGCCACAGCTAATTTCTTTTCATGAAGCAGTATAAAAATACTCCCTAATTAAAGATTTTTATCCTTGTGTATTTCACATATAAGAGATGGTCTTAGCGTAGTCTTTCTTTGATAAAAAGGGGAGATATTTTTTTTATCCAGTATTCAGCAAAGTGTTAATTTGACATGAACTTTTAACCTATTGATCTGTGTAATACAGAGCTGCGAAGAGAGTTTCAGAAAGAAAGGTGGGTCTAGCTAGCCATTTACCCCAGGCTTAGAGCAAGCAGATTTAGAAAATGGGGAGAATAGGTGTTCCCTGGCTGGAGATAACTGGGATCCTCTAAAAAATGATATGTTTGATCCCAAATGAACCCACTCCTGATCTTCTCTAGAGAACCTCCCTGCTGTCTTTAGTTTGACATACCTCTGTCCTGGGCTGGGATGCGATGTGAGGCAGGCATGCGTTGACGAAATGGTCCTCGGATGGGGCATACTTGGTCCTAAATACCACTTTGTCCCTTTTTTTTTTTAATCTTTTTTTTTTTTTTTTAAGATTTTATTTATTTTCAGAGAGAGGAGAAGGGAGGAAGAAAGAGCAATGTACGGTTGCCTCTCACATGGCCCTCACTGAGGACCTGGCCCGCAACCCAGGCATGTGCCCCGACTGGGAATCGAACCGGGACCATCTGGTTCCCAGCCCGCGCTCAGTCCACTGAGCTACACCAGCCGGGTCACTTTGTCCCTTTTTTTTGAGTGGTAGTCTAGGTCCTTGGCCTGACCAACTTCATCATTAATCCATGTCTCAATTTTGGAGCACAGTTTGAAAAATATAGAAAACAAAATGCACTGCTTTGTATAAGTAAATTATTGACAAAGCAGATTGTATGTAGGCATTGGCACTGTAACTTGGTTGCCAAAACTTTAGTTCTAAGTGTATGAATTCTTGGCAGAAACACCTGTTTTGTTAGTTTGCTTTGTCAAACCAGGAACATGTCCTTAGAGGGAATGCCACAGAATCCTCAAATTATTTTACTGAAGCGGAATTTTAAGATTCTATATTTTTGGACTTTTAAGTCTCTTCTTCCAGGACCAGTGAATCAGAGTGCAGTTCAGCCTTTTTGTAGAAAACCTTAACCAAATAAAAAGATTGAACTCACGTTCCCTTTCCTTTCCCTAATTTCTTAGATTTTTAGATGGGGAGAACTGAATTTATAGTTAGAAGCAAGGAGAACTGAAAATATTTATTTTAACATTAAAATAATAAGATTTTAGCTCTCCCACTTCAATACAAAAGCTATGTTCTTTAATTATGGAGTGTGACTATTATGTGGCTGCCTGAGGACCACTTGCTTCAGAATTAGCTATTATAGCAAGTGTTTTAAAACTGGACTCAGATTTCATTTGGAACAGTTTGTGGTATATAAACTACAATTTTGAAACACGTGTATTTGCTTGTATCATAAGGGAAATTTTGAGATGCATCCCAACTTTCATTAACTTCGTATCAGTTCTGAAATGGTGCAACCTAAAATACGACATTCTCTGTGGACTTTACCCATTATTTTTACCCCAGATGTCATTTTTTTTCCTCTAATTTTAAGTTATGTACAGAGTGCCGTGAAGATCTTCAAGACAGCAGAAGAAAGCAGAACAGATCGTGATGAGGAAAGGGCCTACGTTCTATATATGAAATACGTGACTGTTTATAATCTTATCAAAAAAAGGCCTGATTTCAAGGAACAGCAGGTACCTTTATTTATGCATTTTTATTTGCTAAGTTATTTTTGCACAATGGAATTATCTCCTCTAAAAGTTTTAACTGTACTGTAATTTAGATAACATTGTGTAGCATCAAGTTCAAACTCCTATGCAGATGGAAAAAGCAAACTGAAGATTTAATTTTATTATTTGCAAACGTGTGGATACACACACTATATACACATTCTTTTTTGTTTTTTTAAGATTTATTTATCTTAGAGGGGAAGGGAGGGAGAAAAAGGGAGAGAAACATCCATGTGTGATTGCTTCTCGTGCACCCTCAAGTAGCGACCTGGTCTGCACCCCAGGCATGTGCCCTGACTGGCAATCGAACCGACAGCCCTTTGGTTTGCAGGTTGGCAATCCACTGAGCCACACCAGCCAGGGCTATATACACATTCTTAATTTGCCTTGTAGTAGTACAAGTGTATAACAACATACAGACTCATGGTCAGTTTCTGTTATGATAAATCATTGCCAGGTCAAATAAAACTGTTCATTTATTTATGCATGAAATAAAAAAATATGACTGTACTGTACTTTTTCAAAATGTAAGGTTTAGTCACTTTCTTTAATGTTGTGGAAAGTTTAAAGGTTATTTTTTTATTGAATTTATTGGGGTGACACAGGTTAACAAAATTATATAAGTTTCAGGGGCACCATTCTACAAGTCATCTGTACACTGTACTGTGTATTCCCCATCCCACATCAAGTCTCCGTCCATCACTATTTAGTCCCACTCTGCCCTCCTCCACCTCCCTCCACCTCTCCTTCCCCTTGGCAGTTACCACAGTGTTGTCCATGTCCGTGAGTTTTCTCTCTCTTTCTTGCTCAGTCTCTGTACCACTGCCCCCGACAGCTGTCTGCCTGCTCTCTATTTATGAGTCTGTGACTATTTAGTTTGTTACTTCATTTTGTTCATTGGATTCTACATAAGAGTGAAATCATATGGTACTTGTTTGTCTCTGACTGGCTTCTTTCACTTAGCATAATCCTCTCCAGGTCCATCCGTGCTGTTGCAAAGGGTAAGAGTTCCTTCTTTTTTTACAGCCAAGTAGTAGTGCATCGTGTATTTTTTTATCCATCATCTGATGGACACTTGGGCTGCTTCCACATCTTGGCTATTATAAATAATACTAGCAGTGGACACAGGGGTGGTTATATCCAACACCCATTTATGATAAAAACTCTCAACAAAGTGGCAATTGAGGGAACATACCTCAACTAATAAAGGCTATGTATGACAAATGCACAGCCATCATTGTACTCAATGGGCAAAAACTACAAGCATTTCCCTTAAGATTGGGGATAAGAAGAGATTTCCGTTTTCACCACTCTTACACAACACATACTGGAAGTCCTAACCATAGCCATCAGACCAGCAAAATAAGAAGACATCCAAATTGGAAAGGAAGAAGTAAAACTGTCATTGTTTGCAGATGACATGGTAATATATATAGAGAACCCTAAAGATTCCACCAAAAAAATACTTGAACTGGTAAATGAATTCAGTAATGTAGCAGGATACAAAATTAATATCAAGAAATCAGTTGATTTTTATACATCAATAAAATACGAAATTTTGAACTATCCAAAAGGGAAACTAAGAAAACAGTTCCATTCATAATTGCTTCAAAAAATAATAAAATACCTAGGAATAAACTTAACCAAGGATATAAAAGACCTACACTCAGAAAATTCTAAGCTATGGAAGAAAGAAATTGAAGAAGATACA
Organism: Micronycteris hirsuta; assembly: GCA_004026765.1. Taxonomy (NCBI): domain Eukaryota; kingdom Metazoa; phylum Chordata; class Mammalia; order Chiroptera; family Phyllostomidae; genus Micronycteris; species Micronycteris hirsuta. The sequence continues at coordinate 48,987 of PVJI01006457.1, read as the reverse complement.
AATAAGTGGTAGCATATACCATGTTCGTGGATAGGAAAAATTAATATCATTAAAATGTCCATACTACCCAAAGCAATCCTATCAAGGATTGAAGCAGTTCCTATCAAGATACCAATGATGCATTTCACAGAACTAGAACAAATATTTCAAAAAGGTGTATGGAACCACAAAATACCCCAAATAGCAACAGTAGTCTTTAGAAAGAAGAACAAAGTTGGAGATATCTCGCTACCTAATATCGAACTATACTACAAAGCCATAGTAATCAAAACAGCATGGTACTGGTGTTAGACTCAGACATATAGATCAATGGAACAGAATAGAGAGCTCAGAAAGAAAACCACGCCTTTACAGTCAATTAATATTTGACAAAGGAGGCAGAAACATACAATGGGGTAAAGATAGTCTATTCAGTAAATGGCAATGGGAAAATTGAACAGATATACGCAAAAAAAAAGCAAAACAAAAAACTAGACCACCTTATACCATACACAAGACTAAGCCCAAAATGGATTAAAGTCATGTTAGACTCAAAACCTTAAAAATCTCAGAAGAAAACATAAGCAATAAAATCTCAGACATTTCTCATAGGAATATTTTTTCTGATATATCTCCTCAAGTAAGGGAAATAAAAAATAAACAAATGAGACTACATCAAACTAAAAAATTTTTGCACAGCAAAGGAAATCATCAACAAAGTGAAAAGACAACCCACTGAATGGGAGAACATGCTTGCTAATGATACATCAGATAAGGGGTTAATTTTCAAAACATATAAAAAACTTATACAACTCACCCAGCTGGTGTAGCTCAGTGGATTGAGCGCGGGCTGGGAACCAGATGGTCCCGGTTCAATTCCCAGTCGGGGCACATGCCTGGGTTGCAGGCCAGGTCCTCAGTGAGGGCCATGTGAGAGGCAACCATACATTGCCCTTTCTCCCTCCCTTCTCCTCTCTCTGAAAATAAATAAATAAAATCTTAAAAAAAAAAAGATTAAAAAACTTATACAACTCAACACATACACACACACAAAAATTCAATTTAAAAAATTGACAATGGACCTGATAGACACTTCTCCAAAGAGGATAGATGGCCATAGGCATGTGAAAAGATGCTCAATGTCACTAATCAGAGAAATGCAACTTAAAAGCACAATGAAATATCACCTCACATCTGTCAGAAAGGCTACCATCAAGAAATCAACACCCAGCAAGTGCTGGTAAGGATGTGGAGAAAAGGCAACCCTCGTGCACTGTTGGTTGGAATGCTGATTGGTGCAACCACTGTGGAAAGCAGTATGGAGTTACCTCAAAAAATTAAAAATGGAACTTCCACTTCCTTACGATGCAGTGATTCCACTTCTGGGAATTTATCCGTAGTTACTTACTATGTGACAGTTTTTAATATATCATTGACATTGTAGCCATATTAAAGATACCAGTTTGCAAAAGTAATGCTGATTGCTTCCATTCGTATTATTATTTTGCCTTTAATCTTTTCAGCAGATGCCTTTCTTTTACTTTGCTGAAGCCATGGGATGTGGGGAGGGGTGTAATTGAAGAAGGAGAACTAATGACTAACTGATAAGTGTTGCTGGGGGAAATGGTTGCTTTTAAACTGCACCAGAAATAGGCAAAAGAAGAACATGGAGGCTAGGTTAAAGCAATGGGAAGCATTTTGTGTTGGTGGTTCCACCTCTTCTTAGAAACCTCTTCTTCTTGCCTGCTACCAGAAAATAAGTAGTAGGAAAACACTGCTTACAGATTTCTTTTCTGATAGAGAAGGCACTCTTGAATTAAAATTGAGAGTTTTATTTTGCTCACTGGTGGTAGAATATCCTTGCCTCATTTAAATTGACTTATAGAAGTTAAAAAAAAAGTTCTTTTATTATTTGAAATGGCCTTACTTTTTTTTTTCCATAGTCGTGGGATTGATGCTATTTCTTTTGGTTGTTGGGTAAGGGATAATTTATATTTCATTTAATGGTGGTAAATCATTACTGGTGTTTCTTACAGTAATGTTATGCTAATAATGGTATGGAATGTTAGCTCTAGCTTTGGAAAGGTGGCCCCTTGCACCTAGAGGTTCATCCTTCTGTCCACAAAGGGCTGGCTGGATCCTGTCCTTGGAACACCTCTTGGGCATACTTACCTGCAGATAGAGACAGAGGCTTGTCCAAATTTTAAACAAGTTTTTGCATGCTCTTTGATGATTTTAATAGTACCTCTTAAAGTGGAATTGCTCAAAATGAAGTATAAAAGCATTTGCTAAAAGAAATATTTTTGAGTCCTGGCTGCTGTAGCTCAGTGGATTGAGCTCAGGCTGTGAACCAAAGGGTCACCGGTTCGATTCCCAGTCAGGGCGGATGCCTGGGTTGCAGGCCAGGACCCCAGTGGGGGCCACATGAGAGGCAAGGACACACTGATGTTTCTCTCCCTCTCTTTCTTCCTCCCTTCCCTTCTGTCTAAAAATAAGTAAATGAAATCTTAAAAATACATATATTTTTGAAAAATTTGTAGATTTGGATAACTGGTAGTTTTGGTGTTTGCTGTTTTGTCTATTGTTGTAGGGCCAATTTTTATGTACTTTTTAATCTTTTGCTTTATTTTTTTAAGTTAGTTTTTTTTTTTCTTTGACTAGGTTGGGAGTGTTTTTGTAGTTACCTTTTTTTTTTTTAAACCTGATAAGGTTGGGAGTAAATTAGAATCGAAAAGAGATTTTTTCTGCTTCCACAAACTATCCATTGCATTATCAGAGGGAGTGCCTGGTTGAAAGCAGCAGTTCAGATTAGGAAGCTCCCTGTTACTTCATATGCTGCAGTTGCTCAGTTCCTGGTTTTCAGTAAAAGGACTGATTTCATTTGTTCTGTCCAGGGTACCACATCTGCTTCTGTCTTAGAACTGTTTTTCTTTTTTTTTTTTTTAAGATTTTATTTATTTAATTTTAGAGAGGGGGAGGGGAGGGAGACTGAGAGGGAGAGAAACATCAATGTGTGGTTGCTTCTCACACACCCTCTGCTGGGGACCTGGCTCACAACCCAGGCACGTGCCCAGACTGGTAATCAAACTGGCAATCTTTCACTTTGCTGGCCTTTGCCCAATCAACTGAGACACACCAGTCAGGTCTAGAATGATAAATTTTAATCTTAGTGGCATTTTTTTAATTCTCACCCAAGGATATGTTTACTGATTTTAGAGAGGGATGGAAGGAGAGAAGGAGAGAGGGGAGGGAGGGAAGGAAGGAGAGGAAAGAAGAAAAGAGAAGGATAAAAGGAAGGGAGGGAGGGAGGAAGGAAAGAAGGAAGGAAGGAAAATTTAGATGTGAGGGAGAGAAAATGCACGCTTTTCAGGAATTGAACCCTCAACTTACGTATGTGCCCTGACCAGGAATTGAACTTGCAACCTTTTGGTGTACAGGATGATACTCCAACCAGCCAAGCCATCCAGCCAGGGCTAAGTTTTCATGGCATTCTCCTTTTGTTTACATTTTTTTTTAATTTATTTTTAGAGAAGGGGGAGGGAGGGAGAAAGAGAGGGAAACACGGATGTGAGAGAGAAACCTTGTTCAGTTGCCTCCACATGCACCCCAACGGGGAATTGAACCTGCAGCCTAGGCATATTCCCTGACTAGGAATTGAGCCAGCAACCCTTTGCTTTGCGGGGTGATGCCCAACCAACTAAGCCACGTCAGTCCAGGTTCTCCATAGCAGTTGATAATTAATTCTAAATATTATTGGTAAACGTTTTTGTTTGGGAGGTCATGAGAGTTGCTTGGATCTTAATGTTCAGGAATAGGAAAGTTCTGTTTGGTAAACCTAGGAAGCAAATGTTTTTAGGTATATAAGAATTAGATGTTGGTTTTTAAATTGTGCCAATTGTCAGTGCTATTGAACTTTTTTTTTTTAATCTTTAAAAAAAGAGTTTATTGATTGATCCTAGAGAGGGAGAGGAGGGGGTTCGGGAGAGAAACATTGATGTTGGAGCAACATCAGTTGGTGGCCTTACATATGCCGAACCTGCAACCTAGGCATGTGCCTGACTGGAATCAAACCCATGACGTTTCATTATATGGGATGGCATTCCAACCAACGGAGCCACACCAGCCAGGACTGCTATTGAAAATCTGAAAATATTTACACTTACTTTAACTGTGCTTCCTTAACAGTACTGAGAGAGAGAATTATTGACAAGAGGCCTCCTTAATATTAAGGGGGTGTCGTTGGAGAGCTTGTAATAGCCATAGCCAAACACACAATTTTTTCAGCACTTAAATATTGTTAAGCTGAGCTTATAAGATGGGCTTTTCAGTGGGTTTATGTCAAAAATTAATAAAGTCATAGTAGTTTTTGGTTTTACTTTGTTTTTATCAGAGAAACCTTATTGTAATGATTAGATTTTATTTTTTATTTAAAAAGCATTGTATCAGTCATCAGGACTGATAGTAATTATAATTTCCACTCTAATTTTCAATTGACAAAATATTGAACAAACCATATACTTTAATTGAAATTACATAGTGAAGGGCCCTTTTCTTAAATTTAGTCTATAATCTAGAAGAATAACTCAACCAACACATGATCTACTTTTAGGCTAGATGGGTAAACGCATGATAGCTGTTACCAACAGATTCATTCCATTCAGAGCTCTTGGTGACTGTCTCTCCATGAGCCAAAGATGGATATTTTTGACCTTCTGGTCTTTCTTTTTTAAATTTTGATTAATATATCGTTTGTGATGGATTGTGCTAGTGGGCTCTATTTGCAAAGTCACGCTGACAGGTTGTGGCAGTTTCGATCCAGTACTTACTTGGCGCAGTCTCACTGCACTGCTGTCATGTGGAACCAGCCTTGACTTAAAAGTCTCTGTCTGATTGCAGGAACACACGAGTGACCTCTTAGAGACGCGATTTTTTAAAACTTCATTATGCTTATTAGTAAATTATGTGCCAAAATTTTGTGTGTTTTAAAAGTAGATTATATTATTGGTGGTTTCCTGTCATTTTATTTTTAGTTATTCAAGGTTTCCTCAAATGTAAAACTTGTTTTATGTCTAAAGTGTTTGAAGCCAGGTAATTATTGTAAAATACAGGTGGAAGCAAAAACATGTCATTTTGAAACAAAAGAAGGGAAATCCCATGCTGTAGATTGATACACAATTTGTTTTACTGCTTCTGAGACTAGAGAAAAATAAAACTAGGAAACCTATTTACCATAGCAAAGTATATCATGCTCTTGAAAGCTTAGCTTTTTGGCACTTAATTATTAATGAAAAGAATAGTCTTTAGTCCTGGCTGGTGTGGCTCAGTGGATTGAGCGCGGGCCTATGAAACACAGGGTCCCAGGTTCGATTCTCAGTCAGGGCACAGGCCTTGGGTTGTGGGCCAGGTCCCCAGTGGGGGCCGCATGGGAGGCAACCACACATTGATGTTTCTCTCCCTCTCTTTCTCCTACCCTTCCTCTCTCTCTAAAAAATAAAATAAATAAAATCTTAAAAAAAAAAGAATAGTATTTATACTTATTAAAAAGTGCCTTACAAATAAGCGAAGGTATTAATTACTGGAATTTTTTTTACCATGCTAATGGTATGATGAGATACTTTTGAAACATTTAGAGAATAAGCTGTGATTTATGTAGGTTAAAAGTTTTTTAAAATACTTTATTCACTCATAATAAGCTCTTCATCACCAGGAGCGTCTAGCCTGCGGCCTGCAGGCCACATGTGGCCCGGGATGGCTATGAATGTGGCCCAACACAAAATCGTAAATTTAGTTAAAACATTGAGCTTTTTTTGTGATTAGGTGTCGTAATGTATTTAATGTGTGGACCGAGACAACTGTTTTTCTTCCAGTGTGGCCCAGAGATTCCGAAACGTTGGACACCCCTGAAATTGTCCTTTTTAAGTTCCATGATTTTAATGTCTTTAGCATTAGAGCTGTGTGTGGCTGCCAGTACTAACAGTGTAGGATGGTTTTCCTGTTATTTTAGGACTACATTCATTCAATGCTTGGACCTGCAAACATCAAGAAAGCTATTGAAGAAGCCGAAAGACTTTCTGAAAGCCTTAAACTCAGGTACAGACATTACTATTTTCAAATCTTTTAAAGAATGAAAACTTAGAAGATAAAAATAATATTTAGAATATGTCTATTTATGTTGATTATGCATAAAAATCCCAATTCCTAAAAATAAGTTCTGTTTTAATGGGACACAAGAATTAAATCTTTTGCTATATCACTTATATTATGTTCATGTGTTACCATTAATATTCTTTACTGAAGTGTTAAGAATGCTTAGAATGATAGATTATGAAGGTAAGCATTGATGTATTCATTTAGCACTCAGGTCCCATTTTCTTTTCTAAGTTTCTAACAGGATTCTTCAGAAAAATACAACTCATCCTGTGCCCATGTTATAATGTGCTACTAGCCACTGTATTATGATGGGAATAAAGTATTCAGTATACTTTTGATCTGCCTGGTTGCAGCAGTTACATGTTTAAAAAAAAATCTGATTCTAGTATTTGCCATGACTGGTTTATCAGACTTATCATATAATTAGAAATTTAAAATGGTATGTTTTTATTTTTAGTTCAGTATTTTCCTTAATGCTTTTCATAATTGGATTAATAAACTATTGTAGTTAAATACATCATAGCCTTTAAATACTGTGTTCCCTTCACCCTTTCTAGAAATTACTACTCTTGGGTCTGGAATGTGTCAAGGTGGATGATGTCAGAATCTCTGTTCTCTTTCTCCTCTAGCCAGTTAATCAATTAAGTAGAATAGCATTTCCCCTGATCTCTGGATCACCCGTTATTAACTGTTTCCTCTTGGAATTGCCTGGTTTTTCCCTAATTACACTGTAACAGAAATCATGGTTTTTATCTTCTTTGTCTTTCGAGTTTTAGGTCCTCTCACTTATTTGCTGTCTGTACTAGGGTTTTAGGGTTGTAAGTCCTTTCAAAAGGAAGTTGCAGCAGGTTTGCATCATTAAAAGGTGGAAATTAGTGTGAGGGAAAGCAACAAGAGCATTAAACAACTTGAGAACATAGAGTTTTCTCTTCAAGATTTTTGGGAGATTTGAAATAAATCTGCAGAGGGCAGATGTACAAATTGTGGCTTGTAGTGAACAGTGGCAGCATTGAATTCCAATTGGAGAGAGAAAATATGTGCCCAGCAGGGCGCTAGTGTTACGTAACGGAAACTCCTTTACTCTTCATGATCATTGCCATAAAAGACATCTTGACCTCATTTTTCAACTAGATATGAAGAAGCCAAAATTCGGAAAAAACTTGAAGAAAAGGACAGACAGGAGGAAGAGCAACTGCAGAGACAGAAAAGACAGGAAGCAGGAAGAGAGGACGGTGACACATCAGCTAAGAGTTCTTTGGAAAATATATTGGATTCCAAAGACAAAACCCAAAAGGTATTTCAGATTATTTCTATGAAATAAAAAGATTCTTCTCAGATTATTTGCTTAAGAAGAGTTGAGATATCACTACAACGTTCTTTTAGGCCACAAGGGTAAAATTTGATGTCTTTTTTATCAGAAATTGAATTGAATGAAATTCTAGCTTCAGCTGGTCCTGGTACAGGTTTTTGGTTTGTGGTTACCATGACATTCATATGTAATAAACTGTGTTTATTGTAGTCTTTTTTCAACCAATACTTGCTTACAACTGCATTTTAAAAGCTGTTTTATAAAAATGTTAATGGAGACTGTTCAAGATTATTGTAATATGAGAGAGAGATTGAACTTAACAGTGCTTAAACAAAATGTGGGAGGATTTTTAAATGCTAATTAGCTTAATGGAAAAGTATTGGAATATGTCAGTGTGGGAGGCTGGTCATTGTGGCAGGTCATCTGTGTGTGCTGATTTTCAGTTATGGAAATTGGGCTCCTACCCTCCCAGACACTGGAGAGAGGATCCCTGCATTTCTTAAAAAATTTTCACTGTGGTGAAATACACATTGCACCAAATTTAATCCCTTAACCATTTTTTAAGTACACAGTTCAGTGGTATTGAGTGCATTCACATCGTTGTGCAAACATCATCACTGTCCACCTCCAGAGCTGCCTTCATCCTGCAGAACAGAAACTCCGTGTCTGTTAGTCAGTAACTCCCATCCCCTCCCCCCAGCTCCTGGTGCCCACCGTTCTATTTTCTGTCTCTGTGCATTTGACCACTCTAGGGAACTCATGTAAGTGGGATCATATACTATTTGGAAAGCCCTACATGTTTCCTAATCCCCCACATTTATGTTTTGGACATATTTTACACCTTTTGTGTGAGTGTGTGCCTGTATTCCTTAATTATTATAGTTACACATGATCTTAACTATGTTGTCTTTTAACCTTCATGCTAGCTTTATACTTGGTTGGTCCACTACTTTTACTAAATGTTTGCCTTTATCAATGTTTTTTTTCTGTTCAATATTTTTTTATTTTTACTATTGGCCATTTCTTTTCCACTTAAAGAAGTTCCTTTAACATTTCTTGTATTGCTGGTTTAATGGTATTGAACTCCTTTAGTTTTTGATTGTCTTGGAAACTGTCTCTTCTTCAATCCTGAATGATAACCTTGCTGGGTAGAGTATTCCTAGGATTTCATTTTAGGTTTTCCCTTTTATCACTTTGAATGGTTCATGCTAGAGAATAGCCCAATTTTTATTTTATTGTAAGAAATACTCTTTCATTAAATTACATAATAAATTTCTATAACAGTCTGTGCTTTTAAATTATATTTAGCCAATAACTGAAGAAAAGTTTGAAGAAATGTCATAGGATTCAGATATGCTGGTAGTTATTTCAGCTGTTAACTACTGACAGTGACCTGGTAATGCCATGTCTGTCTGTGTTTTATAAACTGCCCACACCCTGAGCCCTTCGTTTTCTAGGCTTTCAGTTTCAATGAAGTATAAAATTTGAACTTTTTTTTTACTGAAAATTTTTGTTTCTGTTAAAGTTGAAGCTTTTTTTTTGTCTATGAAATAGGTAAATGGTGAAAAGAATGAAACAAATGAGACCACAGAGAAAGGTAAGCGTGTACAGAAAGAGAGAGTTCTTTTAGGTTGTTACTCAGATCTTTTCATCAGAATTAGCTTCAGATTTTATACAGTGAGATTCTAATACTGTGTCTAATCTGTATGCAAGCTGTGTTAGTTTTCCTAGCCTGTACCCATACGCTGACAATGTATTACATTCTGAATTTCTATTTGTGATGATATGCAATTGAAAACATCAACACCACAGCTTACATTTGTCACTGTTTTCTGGGTAGTTTAGCATACGGATTAACAGCATGGACTCTCAGAAGCAAGACTGCTTGGGTTTGAACATTGGCTCCTCTTTTGAATTTCCATGTGATCTTGAGCGTGTTATTTAATCTCTTTAACTAAACTCCCCCTTTTTAAAGGGGGGATAATAATAGTACCTAGTTCATAGGGTTATTGTGAGAATTGAGTGAGTTAATGTATGTGAAACTCATAGTAAACTTTATATAAGTATTAGCTATTACTACTTATGACTCTATGTTGAAGACTCTTATTTAAAAGTTTCCTTTACTCCCTAAAGAAATCTAACCCAGTAATTTCGATATTACCTACAGGTGGTGTCTATGCTCTAGTCACACATACATGACCTAAAGAACAAGACTCGGGCAGTTGCCTAAGTTTTCCTCTCAGAAAAGGTTTAATTTAAACATCAATTGTTTGTGACACTAAAATAAATTCTTTAAAATCTTGCCATACAACAATTAAAAAATAAACTTAGTAAGGTATCTTCCTAACAGCTGTTCAGTTCATTCTAAGATTTATTTCTCTCCATATGTTCCCTTGTATCTCATCCTACTTCAGTATTGTTCATCTCAGTGGTTTGTTCTCAACCTTCTTAGGTTGTTTTATTGTCAAAATGATCTTGATGGTTAGAAAGGGAAGTAGGATGGTTATTAGCAGCTGGATATTTTAGCTTAGGAGATACTATGACTATGTTCTTCTCATAACTCACTGCTGAAGAAATAGTTCTTTACACATTAAGCTCCCTCATAGTGCTTTTTGATCTTTTACTTTAGGTTGTACAAACTGAAAGAGGAAAATAGCAGTATAGTGACTGTTTATGTTGGCTAAAAATTAAAGGGCTAGATAGTAAATATTTTAGGCTTGGGGGGATCCTGTGGTCTTTGCTGCTGTAGCTTGAAAGCAGCCATTGACAATGTATAAACAAATGGTTATAGCTGTGTTCGGTAAAATCAGGAGGCCTTAGTTTGCCAGCCTCTCTCACAGAACACAGGTAACAGGCTTGTGACTCCAGGCATACTTGAAAATCTAAAACAGCCTTCATAAAACCCCTTAGAGACTTTAAAGAGAGAATTTAGACCAGGGGTGTCAAACTCACTGTCACCAGGGGCCACATCAGCTTCGTAGTTGCCTTCAAGGGGCCGAAATAATTTTAGGACTGTATAAATTTAACTACTCCTTAACTATTAAGGAGTTGAAATTACATTCAGCCCTTTGAAGGCAATCGCGAGGCTGATGTGGCCCCCCATAAAAATGAGTTTGACACCCTGATTTAGACCTTTTCAAGAATTTTTGAACCATAGATGTTTCTTCTGGCTGACGTTTTTTAAATGGCTTAATTTTTATTTTAATCCTCACCTGAGGATATGTTTATTGATTTTAGAAAGAGATGAAGGGAGGGAGAGAGAAGAGCACTCATACATGCCCCAACAGGGGCCAAATTCACAACCTAGGTATGTGCCCTGACCAGGAATCGAACTGCAACCTTTTGGTGTATGGGACAGTGCTCCAACCAGCTGAGCCACCTGGCCAGGACTAAAATGGCTTAATTTTTAAAAATAGAATATTTTTGTGACATACACACATTAATTTCCTTTATTTTATACTAGTAACAGCCAACACCAGAAGTAATTATAAACTCAACAGCAAGTTTTGATATTTGTCTTTATTAACAGAACATTTACTTAGTTTCTTGATAAATGTCAAAAACACATGTTATATGTAATGCTAATTTAAAAGGTAATAAATAGTATGAGGGAGTAGTGGGTATGTGACAAGGACACTTCACTGCTCAAGAAAAAGCTGTGCTTTTCTGTATTTAATGCTATGACAGAACTGGATGTTACATGTCACTAATATTATCTCTCGTGATTCCAAGGATCAATCACAGCAAAGGAGCTATACACAATGATGATGGATGAAAACATCAGCTTGATTATAATGGATGCTCGAAGAACGCAGGATTATCAGAATTCCCATATTTCAAATTCTCACAGTGTTCCTGAAGAAGCCATCAGTCCAGGGTGGGCCATTATGTATTTAGATAAAATGGTAAACTGTGGATAGTAATAAATGTTAATAATTAGCGTCCAATCCAAGTGATAAAATAGTGTTTTCCTTCCTTTTGACCTTTTCAATTTTTGCTCCTGCTGGCACACCTCCCCCTTTCTGAGTAGTGGTGTGGAAGGCACTCCAGTCTGCCTATTTTCTCCTCTCTGTGGCATTTGGAGTCTCATTAGAAGAGAAATGAAGCTGGCCTTACGTGCTACCTCTTCCCAGGTGTTTGTAAACTGATTTCTTGTAGTATTTTTTATGTGTGAACTTTTGAAGTATATGCACCAAATGGACTAAAGTTGTGATCTAATTGAGTAGTTTTTTAATTTGAAATTTCTTGTATTATTATTTGTGATAAAAGAATACAGAAATACATTTTTGAAGAAGAACAAGCCGTATAGCTCAGTAAGTGAGAGAGAGTATAGGGTGTAAAATCAGAAGCCCATGTTTCCATCTATAAAATAGGATGATAATAGTACCTAACTCAGATGTTTTGAGAAGCTTAAATGAGAAATTTTATACACACACATTTAGCACAGTTCCTGGCATTTATAAAGACCTAATAAAAAATAAATTTTCTTTTTTGATAAGGTTTTTAACCTATGAAATCTAATATGCATAGATATATTGCGTATTAGAAACTATCACAATAGTGACTGAGTGAAAACTCCAGATCCAGGGCTATTTTCACTATTTTGAGTGTTATATAACCTTTCTGGGTCTTAATGTATGGGATTGGATTAGGTAAAATCTGTGGTCCATAGTCGGACCAACTTAATATTAAGAAGACACATGACTTAAATTAGGAAATAAAATTTGCATAATATTGGGTGCATTGCAGATGTTTGCTAAATGTTTGACCTGAAAAATAGCATGCATTGTAAATATGCTGTCTAATCCATGTGTCTGTCTAGCTATGTATTTATTTTATCTGACTTTTTAATTCAGTAGTTTAGGTTGATGATTACTTTTTTACAAAACATGGTGGCCTCTGCCATTCCCTCTATCATTCCTCTGCCCTGAACCACTGAACAGATTCATAAATAGTACGCTATTTAAATGCAAGATTCGAGAGCTTAGTCTAATCAATAATCAAGTAGGCATGAATATATTCTGAGTTGAATAGTTTCCCAAAATGCGAGATTTAGACTGTTGTAAAACTCAACATGACTTTAGGTTGAAGACTAAGAACAATGAACTGCCTGCAAGAAAAGTATTCCCCTTTAATTTTTCTCAGTCTTTCTGAATTAGTTAAAAGAAGTCCAGTTTGGTGCTAGCATTCCTTTTTAATACTTGCTAATCTCTCCTCCTTACCAGAAAGCAGGCCTCAGAGCTTTCTGTAGGCAGCAGTGTCTACAGCCAGGTGATGGTGATCGCTATATTTTTCATTGTCTAGTTTTAAGTTTTAAAACAGTGTAGTATTCAAATGATAAGAATGCTTATGTAAGTATTTAGCCCAGTGAATTTTCAAAAACTGTGTGCACCCATTTAGTTAGTATCTGGACAAGAAACAACGTCCTCATTGCAGAAGCCCCTCATGCCACCTGTCAGTTACCCCCCATATCCCCACCCGCCCAGGGGACCACCAGCTTCTAACAGAATAGATTGGTTTTTGTCTGTTTTTGTAGTTTATATAAATGAAATCATGCAGTCTATAGTCTTGTATGTCTGGCTTTTTGTATGCAACCTAATGTTTGTGAGAGTCATCTGTGTTATTGTGTGCACTTGTAGTTTATTCTTATTGCTATATGGTGATCTATTAGGTGAATATAGCATTACTTATTCATCTATTTATGTTTAGGATTATCCCTTATTTATTGGCTATGATGCTGTTTTTCCATGTATATAGCAATGTACATTTTCCTGTTAAATTTATTTAAGTAAAGGATCACTTTCAATTAACTAATTAAAATATTAAATAATAGTCACGGTAGAGCAAAGCTGGAGCAGTGTGTGAAGATAATACATGAAAGAGTGAACTTTGGGAAATACTGGTTGATACTATTGTTTTCCAAAGTGTTTTCTGTAGAATACTAATCTTGGGTTTTTTGGATAAATAATATTTAGGCAACTATATCCCTGCAGTCAGGAATAGTCCTTAAGAATATCACATTTCAGTTGTTCTAATTTTTTGTTGACTAAGCATCTTTCTGATCTCAATATATCAGGTGAGAATTATGATGCAATATTTTGTATTCTTTTTATCTGTATATTCTAATAGGTACAATAAACAACATTATAATATATGGGATTTTTTAAAAATAAACCATTTAGTTTTACTTAAGAATAAAAGTACCTAGTGCTGAGGACTTTGAGATAATAGGGTTTGGGGGAGAAGCCGTGTGGCAGGCCCATTGTAAGGAGTTTAGGAAGAACTTCAGCATTTCTGTGAGCAAAAGAGGAAGTGAACAGCATGCTTTAAGATAGAGTTGATAATATTCACAGGTGATGATGTAAGAGCCAACATAACGAAGCAGCTAAGAGTGTGGACAAGAGCCAGATTTCCTTGAATTCTGGCTTCACTTGGCAGCTATAACCTTGAGCTAATTACTTAATCTCTTTGTGCCTCAGTTTCCCCATCTATAAAATGGGGCTAACAACGCCTACTTTATAGTATTGTTGTGAGGAGTCAGGGTGATGCAGAATAAAGCATTTAGAATAGTACCTGTCACATAGTAAGTGCTGTATGTGTTCGGGCGTTTGATTAACTATTATCTGTATAGGTAATGGAGAACTGAAATATAAATAATGTTACCCAGGTGATCCCCCAATTGTTTATATTTGGCTGAGAGAGATGCTCAGATGAGTCCCTCTGTTTTCAGGTTTGGTCCCCCTTTTTTGGTAAAGGGTCAAAATTGTGTCTGCTTCTTTTAGTCTCTAATACTAAAATATATTCCAATAGTATGCAGTTGTTAAACATTTTAGGGTATACAGTATCTTAACACAGTCTGACCTCAGAAAGGAATCTGTCTCAAAGTTTGGAATGGTGTGCTACAGACTGTAGAACAAAACTCAGTGTCTTACGTTAGTGTATCAGGACCTCTTATCTACTTTTGCCCCGATACAAATGTTGATACGTTTCAGAGTCACTGCTAGTCGGATTGAAGAAAACCTCCCAGATGACTCTAAAGACATATGGAAGAAGAGAGGGAATGTGCATTATGTGGTACTTCTTGACTGGTTTAGTTCTACAAAAGATTTACAAGTCGGAACAACTCTACGGAGTCTGAAAGATGCACTTTTCAAGGTCAGCAAGTTTCCTTGTTAGTTTACTATAATTGCAAGCCTTCTTTGGTTGGTAGACGTATGTGGACTAGTTTATCTTAAGGACAAGAAATTCATTATGCTTTGGCTGTAGATTTTTTACAAATTTGGATTTAAAAGACATTTTGATTTACCAAATAACAGTAAACTTCTTTATATAAAGTAGGATGTTAGAATTTTCAGAAATAGAAATTGTCTGAAAAGAGTGCTTTTTGTTTTGTTTTGTTTTTTGCTTTAAGAATTAGACTATATTTTCACATTTTTTAAATAGATTTATTTATTTTTAGAGAGAGGGGAGGAGAGGGATAAAGAGAGAGAGAGAGAAACATCAATGTGTGGTTGCCTCTCATAGGCCCCCAACAGGGAACCCTGCAGCCCAGGCACATGCCCTGACTGGGAAACAGCCGGCAACCCTTTGGTTCCCAGGCCGGCACTCGATCTACTGAGCCACAACAGCCAGGGCTATATTTTCATTTTCATTGTTGTTCAAGACAGCTGTACTTGAACAACAGTAAAAAAATGTGAAAAAAAAAAAGAATTAGATTATAAAACATAAAGACAAAGGAAGAAGTCAGTAAAGAAAAAAAGACTGATAGATTTGACTTCATAAAATTAAAACTTAGCTGTGAAAAAATACCATAAAATTAGAAGACAGAAGACAAACAAAGATATTTGCAACAAATATGGCAGTGACTTAAGACTACCTAAAAATCCAAAGAGCTTTTACAAATAAGAAAATTACTTCAGATAAAATGGTAAAATAAGTAGTGGGCACAGACATAAACAGCAGAGAAAATGCAAGTGATAAAATCATAAAAATGGTCAACTTTACTAGTAATCAGAGAAATGCAAATTGAAATAATGAATGCCACTATTACTGATATAATTAACCAAGAAAAAATGCTGTTTATGTTATTTTTATTGATTGATTTTAGAGAGAGAAAGAGGAAGATAGAGACATCAGTCTGTTGTTACATTTATTTGTGCATTCTTTGGTTGATCTTGTATGTGCCCTGACTGGGGATTGAATCTGCAACCTTGGCGTACCGTGATGACACTCCAACTGAGCTACCTGGCCAGGGCCGAAAATACTCCCTTTAATTTGTTAAATTATTAAACAATGATGGCACTGAACGCTAGTGAGAATGTGGTAAGAATAAAACTCAGTCTGCTGGTAGGATTGATGGAACATGCCTCCCGGGAGGGCAGTCTTAAGAGCCTTGAAACAGTTCATACTTTAAATAGGGAATCTGGAAATACACACAAGGAGAGGTTGATAGATAAAACTGCCAATGTTTACCTAGTTTTGACCTACAAAAGGAGCATTTCATGAAGTTCATCCTAAGATATTTGAAAATTAAGTGTATGATAAAAGTGACCTAACAAACCAGTGAGGAAAAAATGGATTGAAATGAATGATTTAGTGACAGCAGGCCAGCCAGTAAGTTAAAAAAAGAGGATCCCTTCCTTATTTCTTAGACCACAGTAATCTCCAAATTGGTCAAAGATACACGTAAATGTGTTGAATGAAAGAGAGAACTAGTAGGAAAAAGCACTAGTAGATATTTTTATTATCTTAATCCTAAGTCAAGATACCATTAAGGGACGGTCAATATATCTGTGTTAAAAACATCATAAACGAGGTAAAAATAAAGACAGATTATATAACATGTACAACAAAGACCTATTTTCCTAAATACTCAGAGTACATTTGTTGTTTACCAAGAAACTAGCAAACTGTATAGAAAAATGGGCAAAGGATGAAAATAAATCATAGAATATAAATGGCTAATAAACATATTAAAAGATGTTCAGCTTTACAAATAAATGCTAATTAAAACAAGTTAACATTTTATGTCCACCAGCTTGAAAAACTGTAAAGATTTATAATGGGTATTCTCATATACTGCTGGTAAATACATAAATTGGTGTTGTCTTTTTGAAAGGCAATTTGGCAGCATCTACCAAACTTTTAGACAACTGGTTCTACTCCTAGGAAGTTATCCTACAGAAATATAAAGATTTTTTTTTTTTTTTTTTTTTTAAAGATTTTATTTATTTATGTTCAGAGAGCGGAGAAGGGAGGGAGAAAGAACAATGTACGGTTGCCTCTCACATGGCCCTCACTGGGGACCTGGCCCGCAACCCAGGCATGTGCCCCGACTGGGAATCGAACCGGGACCCTCTGGTTCCCAGCCCGCGCTCAATCCACTGAGCTACACCAGCCGGGCTAAAGATTTTTTTTTTAAGAACATTTCAAAGATTAGCAATATGTAAGAGCCTTAAAATGTTCATGTGCCTTAACTCAGTAACTGCACTTCCGGAGATTTTCCCTAATGAAATGAACTGGGTGTGGTAAATGTATAAGGAAGAATCTTCAGTGTTTATCTCAGCATTGTTTATACTTAACTGGGGAAAATAGCATTAAGTGTTCAAGTGATGGATTCAGTTTTGTTGTGTGTGTATTTGTGTGTACCTGTGTGTATGAAATAGAATATTAGCTGGTCATTATAAATTATAGCGCTTTATTAATAAAAGGTTAATAAGAGAAAAGCAGCAGCATAAAAGTTTCATTGTTTTATAAATATGAAGTTTAAAAAGTATGCCTCTTCATAGAAAACTAAGAATAAACTCTGAAATGTTGAAGTGGTATTTCTGGGTTGTGAGGTTTTGGATGATTTTTATTGCATATAAACTTATTTTTCTTTTGATACCATGGATTATTTGTATGGTTGTAAAAACCTCATCTATCCATTTGTTTCATTTAATGTTGAATTTTTAATTCCGCTCTCATTTTTTTATCATTTAGAAGATGAATCTCGAAGAGTGCGCTTTTAAAATTCAGGTTTGTTGTGTTTTTAGCTGCCATATTAAAAACACTATTTCTTTATTTTATAGTGGGAAAGTAAAACCGTCCTGCGCAACGAGCCTTTGGTTTTAGAAGGCGGCTATGAGAACTGGCTCCTTTGTTACCCCCAGTATACAACGAATGCCAAAGTCACTCCTCCCTCACGTGGCAAGACTGAAGAGGTGTCTGTCTCATGTATGTATGTGAGAATTTTTCTTTGCAATTAATTGCTTCAGTAAAATAAACTTTAAATTTATGTTCTCAGGATAATGTTCTTAGTTGTGTGTGCATTTGTGCTATTAGATAGCATTTTGTTTTCAGGCATAAGAAATACATGATGTCCATATAGCCTGGAAGTTAATGCTTAATTCTTTAAGACTGATTATTAAGACTGTTGTCACTTCATTTTGTTTACATTTAACTATTCACCTATAATATGCATGAAATATTTCAGTACTATTTATGGGGTTTGCTGTTCTTTCAATTTATTATTCTTTTGGGGATTTTAGTGAATTTTACTTATCCCTCACTGGAAGAATCAGTTCCTTCTAAACCTGCTGCACAAATGCCACCTCCTCCTATAGCAGCAGATGAAAATATAGAATTCATAAACAATCAAGATGAGAGAATGAGACCATGGACTCTATCAGCTCCGTTGGAAGCAATTGCTACATCTAAGTCTGATGGTTCACCCATAAGTCAGCCAGTGCCTATTGTAAAGACTTTTCCACAGGTATGTTCGTGAACTTTTTAACTTTATTATCTCTCTTCTTTGAATATTACTTTAAATATATGGCATAGAAATGAAGTTTTATATATAACCTTTAATATTTTAGAAAAAATATCAATGAGAAGAATGTATATGTTTTGGTACCTTTTCTGCTATAAAATATTTTCATTAAAATTCAGTTCTGTTGCCACAGCAGTATTAGAATAGATAATGTGAAGGATTTTTAAACCCAGCTGGCAATCCAATTACTACAGTCAATGGCAATAAAAGATTATATTATTACCACAGTGAATTTGAACACTTTTAAGTTTTGTGGGGGTTTAATTATTATTTAATCCATAATATTTTCCCAAATTGTTTGATTTATAGATGATAAATATGTGATGTTGGTATTTTGGTTTTGAAATAGTACTTTAGTTCCATTTCCTTAAAATTCGACACATAATAACGGACATGTTTTAACAATAATTATATATAAGAAATTTAACCAAGATGTTAAAATAAAAATTTGCAGCATTTTTCTCTTCAGTACATTTTATGTAAGGGAAGGTTAACTAATTCTCCCCTAGCATTTCTCAATAAGATTTTTTAGCATTCATATGTACAAAATCAGCCATAACATAAGGCAGAATATCATAATTGCTCTAATAGTTACTGGAGCACAGAGCAAGGAGACAAGTTCTGGCTGAGGGTATCAGGGAGGTCTTCATGGAATTTTCATCTGGGCTTTAAGAGTTTAGTAAGATTTGAGGATGGAAAAGACAGTAGAAAATTGTATAACTAAACACTCAGAGCATGCTCGGGGACCAGTGAGTAGTGGTGACGTGCTTGGACACAGTTCTCTGTGGGAGAACGGTGAGTGATAGTAGGTAAGATTGGAAAGATGGATAAGAGGCATCAAGAGAGACTTGGATCAGATTGGAACTTTATCCTGTAGGCTCAAGGAAACCCTTTACAGAATTTGAAACTTGAAAGTAACATGGTGATAGCTGTACTTTTAAGATTAAGGAGAAATGGATTTTGGTTTCTATTCAACCTTTTATAGTTAACCTCATGTTCATAGTGGTTTTACCTACTTCCTTCTCAAGTGTAGAAAATAACAGGGGAGAGAAGTTTTTTGGGTTCTTTGTTTTTTAAGTGAAGGGGGAAAAAAGAAGCGAGGAACAAAATGATATTTTTCTTCACTAACTTCTTCCTATGGTATTTTTTTTACTGGGAAAACATACAATTTATAAGAACATGATGCAGGTTGTTACGGGCAGATATTTTTGTAAGTTCTCATTTTTGTTTAGTAAACTCTTCTCAAAAAATTATGCTAGCATTGCTTCTAACAATTTTATAGGTATAGCTTGCAGTTAAATTGGGGTAATAAACGCTTAACTCATTAAATCAGGAATTTAGATAATTTACTTTTCAACTTGTATTTAGGATCTTATCTCTTAGGAATATTTTATTCATTCTCACAGCAATCTATTTATTTATTACGTGTCCAGCACAATCTCTACCCTCCTGGAACTTATATTCTAGGAGGGAAGAAGCTTTTAAACAAATAATTATAGTTATTCCATCAGAATCCCAGTAAGTCTATTAGGGAAAAGAATACGGTATTAAGAGGGTATATATTAGGGGACTTGGCTAGTTTTAGGGATCAGGAAAGTCTTTTCTAAGGGA
The DNA here is from genome assembly GCA_004026765.1 of Micronycteris hirsuta. NCBI lineage: Eukaryota > Metazoa > Chordata > Mammalia > Chiroptera > Phyllostomidae > Micronycteris > Micronycteris hirsuta. The sequence continues at coordinate 29,128 of PVJI01006457.1, read as the reverse complement.
GAGACATTTACACCAAGATTTAATATTGTGGTGGGAATTATCTAGGTGAACAGCTGATGTAAAGGGGCCTGTGTTGGGAAGGAGCATAGCATCTTTGAGGAAATTTTTGTTGTTGTTGTTCTTCCCTGTAATTTTTTCAAAATTATTTTATTGTTGTTCAGTTACAGTTGTCTGCATTTTCCCCCCACCACTCCCCCCGACCCCAGCCAAACCCACCTTCCTCCCTTGCTTCTACCCTCCCCCTTGGTTTAGTCCATGTGTCCTTTATAGTAGTTCCTGAAAACCCTTCCCCCCACTGTCCCCTCTCCTCCTCCCCTCTGGCTGTTAGATTGTTCTTAATTTCAATGTCTCTGGTTATATTTTGTTTGCTTTTTTCTTTTGTTGATTATGTCCCAGTTAAAGGTGAGATCATATGGTATTTGTCCCTCACCGCCTGGCTTATTTCACTTAGCATAATGCTCTCCAGTTCCATCCATGGTGTTGCAAAGGGTAGGAGCTCCTTCTTTCTCTCTGCTGCATAGTATTCTATTGTGTAAATGTACCATCATTTTTTGATCCACTCATTTACAGATGGGTGTTACAAGGCCACTGTAATCAAAACAGCCTGGTGTTGGCATAAGAACAGACACAGACCAATGAAACAGAACAGAGAGCCCAGAATTAAACCCAAGTCTCTGTGGTCAATTAATATTTGATAAAGGGGGAAGAAGCATAAAATGGAGTAAAAATAGCCTCTTCAACAGATGGTGTTGGGAAATCTGGACAGCTACATGAAAAAAAAATGAAACTCAATCATCAACTTTCACCACACAAAAATAAATTCAAGATAAAAGACTTAAATATAAGTCGTGATGCCATAAAAGTCCTAGAGGAAAACATCAGGAGGAAAATCTCAGACATTCCACGCAGCAACATCTTCACTGATATATCCCCTAAAGCAAGGGACGTAAAGGAAAGAATAAACAAATGGGACCTCATCAAATTAAAAAGCTTCTGCATGGCTAAAGAAAACAGCATTAAAATGAAAAGAGAGCCAACTATATGGGAAAACATATTTGCTAATGATACCTCAGACAAAGGTTTGATCTCCAAAATATATAAAGAACTCACACGACTCCACTCCAGGAAGACAACCCAATTAAAAAATGGGCAAAAGACTTGAACAGACACTTCTCCAAGGAAGACATACAGAGGGCCCAAAGACATATGAAAAGATGCTCAGCATCACTAGCCATCAGAGAGGAAATGTTTTTTTTAAAGGGAAATATGGATAGACCTAGAGAACATTATGCTAAGTGAAATAAGCCAGTAGAGAAAGACACGTACCGTATGATCTCACTTACATGTGGAATCTAATGAACAAAATTAACAAACTAAAAACAGACCCATAGATGCAGAGAACAGATTGACAGTTGTCAGAAGGAATGGGGTTTGGGGAGGCTGGGTGGAAAAGGTGAAGGGATTAAGGAAAGAAAAGAAACCTCGTAGACAACAGTATGGTGATTACCAGAGGGACAGGAGGGTATGGGGAGGTTGAAGAGGGTAAAGGGGAGGGGGATAAATGGTGATGGAAGGAGACTTGGCTTGGGGTGGTGAACACATAATACAATATACAGATGATGTATTATAGAATTATGTGCCTGAAACCTATATAATTTTAACCATTATCACCCCAATAAATTCAATAAAAATTTTTAAAAATAGGGAAGTATGACTAGTGTGTATAGAATAATGTGAGATAAAATTGGAGAGATGGGCAGAGGTGAGACCACCATGGTAAGGATTTTAGATGTAATCTGAGTATGGTGAGTTGCTATTTAAAGTAGGGTTTTAAATAGGTGAGGAACATAGTTGTATTTGTGTTTTAAAATGATTACTCTGGCCACAATGTAGAGAAATAAAAGGGAGCAAGAGAAGCTATGTAGAGAGAATGTTGACATGGACTTGGTTGGTGCTAATGGAGATGAAGGGGCAGATACAGGACGAAAATCATCAGACTGCATAAGGGCAGGGTAGACCATGAAGCTTCGTTGTCTGGTTTGAGCTATTTGGTTAGTGGTTCTATCCATAAGACAGCCATGTTTGCAGGGGGAGATTGTGGATTTCAATTTTGGTTTTATTAGGTTTGTGGTATATATGAGATACTGCATGGAGTCACTGAGAAGGCAGTGAATATGTGGAAGTGGAACTTAAGGCTAGCTATGCCCAGGTCTAGGCTTTGTGTTTTATAATGAACTCTTCCACATCCAGAACTCATCGGAGTGTGGAATCGAGAGGAAGTAAGTGCCAGTGCCTTAGGAGAAATCTTGACATCGGGTAATTTGCAAATAGGTATTTTGGCAGATGTTGTCTCTACAAAGTGATGGTTCTTTTATCCCAACTTGATTTCAAGAACTGAGTTCCTGGATTTTGGCAAAAGTATGTTTTATTATGTTTTTTGTTGTTATAGATTGATCGTACTAAGAAACCGGCAGTCAAATTGCCTGACGATCATAGAATAAAATCTGAAAGTACAGATCATGAGCAACAGTCTTCTGAGAATGGAAAAATTCCTGATCGTTCCACAAAGCCAGTACTTCCCCCTCCAACTGCCATGTTAACAGATGAAGAAAAAGCTCGTATTCATGCAGAAACTGCTCTTTTATTGGAGAAAAACAAACAAGAAAAAGAACTTCGAGAAAAACAGCAAGAGGAACAGAAAGAGAAACTGAGGAGAGAAGAACAGGAACAAAAAGCCAGAAAGAAACAGGAAGCTGAAGAAAATGAAATCACAGAGAAGCAACAAAGGGCAAAAGAAGAAATGGAGAAGAAAGACAGTGAACAGGCCAATAAAGAAGATAAAGAAACCTCAGCAAAGAGGGGCAGAGAAATAACAGGAGTAAAAAGACAATGTAGAAGTGAACATGAAACTACCGATGCCAAGAAATCTGTGGATGATAAGGGGAAAAGGTGTCCAACCCCTGAAGTACACAAAAAGTCAATGGGCGATGTGCCCCCTGCCGCCGTGGCAGGAGATTCAAGTTCAGGCAAGGTAAGCAGAAACAAACAGTGTAAATCGCCAACTAAGTGAAATCAAATGTACATAAAAAGATGAAACCAATAGCATTACCTACACAGGGCAGGCATTTTAAGTAGTTTTCTAGAGGGTTATAGGTTTGTACCGATTCATCTACATTTGCTCACCAACTCTCCTTTGATTGGTTGGTAATGGAATTGCTCTTTGTGTTTGTGAAATGCAACATATTTTTAATAATTGGAATGAATAGCTACATTCTTTTTATTTTTGATGTATAATCATCAAAAGACTAGAGTGAAATATTATCTTTCTTTTTGTGTGAAGGAATTAGGAATTAGGTGCCCAGTATTTATATGATAGTGTTTGTATCTGCTTAGCATATGTCCAAAATCAATGACAAATCTGTCATTTTGTCTGTTGGTTCATGTAATCAAGAATATTGGCAGTAGCCCAATTAGTGTTGATTTTCTCTACCCTGGGCTATCCCCCAAAATTGATTTCTGTAACTACTTTTTGTCAATTTTTTTCTCTATTATTTTCTGTTGATTTTTTTCTCTATTATGCAATTAATGATGCCTTTCCCTTTTGAACCCTAAATAAGTCTTTATAATAGCAGGAATAGTTATAGCTCTATTTATGTTCATGTAAATGGAAATACATTTTAGATAGTGTGAAAATTGCTTTTGATGGAAGGTGGAGCACCATATTTGCAGGTTATTAATTTCTGTACTTCTCAAGCAGCAGTTCAGGCATATAGCAAATATAAAAATTTTTATTAATGCTTTATGTATCCAAGGAACACTTACCAGGTAACCTTAGCTATCAAAAATGTAGTTGCCATACAAACACCTTTCTAAACACCCAAAGTTAGGGAAATGAAACCCATGTACTATACTTTATTTATAGGAGAATCAGAACTTATGTGCTTTCATAATTTAAATATTACTCATTGTGTATCTACTGTATGCCAGTATTTTCCCTATATTATCTTACTCCTCCTAATGACAACTCCATGAAGTATCCAATTTACAAATGAAATTGAAGCTTAGAGGTTAAATAATTTGCCTTAGATCACAAATGCAGTGAGATTACAAAGTCACTTCCTTTCCATCTTGCTGTACTTAGAGGAGGGTGGTCATAAAAACTTAAAGCATCTGTATTTCTGAGGTCATTCAGTAGTATAGGTGCCAAATATTCCTACAGGTCTAAATAATCCTGAGATTATCACATACAATGTTTGATTTGTCTTATAACACATTGAAAAAGTTAAGATTGCATTAACTGTATGGTCCTTTTAAAAGTGAGCAAAATATGTAATTTATTCTGGAATGTATTTTATTAAAATTAATACACATATTTTAACTTTTTACTTTACTGTAGTTATTTTTAAATGTTAATTTTTTTTTAAAGATTTTATTTATTTTTAGAGAGAGGGAGAGGGAAGGAGACAGAGAGGGAGAGAAACAGCAATGTATGGTTGCCTCTCACGTGGCCCTCACTGGGGACCTGACCCACAACCCAGGCATGTGCCCTGACTGGGGAATCGAACCGGGACCCTCTGGTTCCCAGCCCGTGCTCAATCCACTGAGCTACACCAGCCAGGCCTACTGTAGTTATTTTTAAGTGTACTATAGAATTGAAGTGAATTTTTAAAAGAAACTGTGATAAGTTCCAAAAGAATATAAAATGAGATTTTGCACTTTTGAATATTACTCTATAAAATTCTATAATCTCTTTATTCTCTTTAATACATTATTTTTTTGATATATGACCACTTTCAAGAGATAACCAGAGTCATATGGGATTTAAACAAAAGCATAGTGTTCAGAAGAGGCCATGGCGAGTTACACTGATGACCAGCATCTTGTACTTCCCCCAGATTATAAATCAGAGCTTCACCACCTGCTGTCACTTGCATCTTTTTTTTTTTTTTTTTATCCTGCTGATTTATCAGAGTTTTCTTAGCTCTTTAGCCTGAGGATTAGGAAATGCCACGTGGGCTCTACCACCTTTAATTTAAAAGAATCTACTTTGATAATAAAATTGCATAGTTTTCAGAGGCCTCACTTTTTTCTCCTTTTACATTTTCAGTCTGATGGATTTGCTTATATCAGCTAGTGAATAGGTAGGTGTATATTAGGGGAAAATTAAATGTTTTCCCCCCTTCTGAAATCTTAATAATTTTACAGCCCAGTAAGATTAAAGGACAGCCAGAAAGTGGAATTCTAAAGACCGGAACTGTCAGGGAGAACACAGACGAGACTGAAAGAAATAAAGTAAGTCGTTCCCTGGGTGGGAGAGGAGCGTGGACTGTAACCACGCGTTACCGCCGCCATGCCATTCGCTCTGCATCTTAAGATCTACTCTGCGGGAGTCTTTGCAATGTTCGGTAGCTGATCCGTGTTTGTTTTTACATGGTTATGTGCTTCCTATTTAAAGTACAACAGTATATTCTGTTCATTTTATGAAATTAAAAAATACTTAGGCTTTATTATATGACCCAGCAATAATGGATATATACCCAAAGGAATTGAAAGCAGGGCCTCAAAGAGCTATTTATACATTCATTTTTATAGCAGTATTATTCGTAGCAGTGACAGGATGGAAGCAGCGTACGTATCCATCAACATACGAATGTGTAGACAAACGTGGTTTCTACAAACAACGGAGTATTGCTCAGCCTTAAAAAGGAAGGAAATTCTGATACGTGGTACAACATGGATCAACCTTGAGGACGTTATGTGAAGTGAAATAAGCCAGTCACTAAAGGGTGAAAACTGTATGGGTCCATTTACATAGTGCACCTAGAGCCGTCACATTCACGAAGACAGGAATTAGAGTGGAGATTGGCTGGGGTCCAGGGGTGGAGGGAATGGGCACAGGATTTTGGTTTGGCAAGACGAAGAGAGCTCTGGAGATTGGTTGCACAACAGTGTGAGTATATGTATGCCCCGTAAATGTACTCTTAAAAATGGGTAAGATGATAAATTTTATATTTTTATCACAATTTTTGAAATATTTAGGCCTTGTATGAAACATCTCTGCCTTTGCTTTTAAGAGATTTAAGTATAATACGCATACCATAAAACTCACCCAGTTTAGAGTACAATTCAGTGATTTCTGTTCAGAGTCGTGAAACAGTTATTCACTCAGTCCAATTATGGAGTATTTCCATCACACCAAAAAGATCTCTGTGCCAATTGTAGTCACTCCCTCTTCCTACCCTCAGGCCCCAGCAACCAACTACTCTCTCCATAGATTTATCTCTTGGGCATTTTGTATAAATGGAATCATTTTATGACTTTTATGTATGATTTATCTATATAGGTGTATGTGTGTGTACAGTCTTTTGTATATGTCTTCTTTCATCTAGCAAAATGTTTTTGAGATTCGTCTGCATTGTAGCATGCATACCCATAGTTTATTCCTTTGTGTTGCTAAATGGCGTTCCCTTGTGTGGGTATACCACATTTTATTCATCAGTTGATGGACATTTGGGTTGCTTCTACTTTGGGCTGTTAGGAATAGTGCTGCTGTGAGCATTTGCATACAAATTTTTGTGTGGAAATACATTTTCATTCCTTTAGGGTTGATAACTAGAAGTAGAATTGTCTTTGTTTTTTGGGGGGGTTTTTTTGGTCTTTTTAGGAAACTTAAAGACCTCTGTCATTATAGGCTTGTGCACATACAACTCCTCTTCCCCTTCCTATGATATTTGGACTTTGAGAAAATATATATAGACTTCTTCATGTTCAAGCTTGTTTTAAAAATATTAAGGAAAGCTAACACAGGCTTTTGGTTCTCTGGTACAAGTGGCTTAAGTTTGTATATGACAAAATTTAATTGAAAAATCAATCAGATTTTTTTCTCTTATTTTAAATAAACCAGGCTCGAGAGCCTTTGACAAGAGCACGAAGTGAGGAAATGGGGAGGATCATACCAGGACTGCCTTCAGGCTGGGTCAAGGTAAAACTCAAAACTAGCACAGAAATAAATAACGTGATCATGTGTTATTTAAAAAAAGAGATTTTTTTGTTTTGTTTTTGTATTCTACGTCTTCTCTAATGCAGTCAGTTCTTTCTTCATTATAGAGGACATAGCTCATTTCCCTAATTACAGCAAGTTAGATTTCTGAATATCCAGTCTGGGATGCTGGCTGTAATATATGAGCATTCCTGGCATTTGGCATTTAGAAACAGTGTATTACTTTAAAACCTTAAATTCTTTGGAAGTTTAATTACAGAATTGATTATCACCGTTTTATTCAAATCATGTTAATCCAAAAGCTAATTTAGCAGTGGAATACTTTTGATGAGTTTTTTGTTCATGTAATGGTCATTGTTTTTTTTTGACCTGTTTTTGTTTTTTGTTTTTCCAACCAAGTTTCTTGACCCGATCACTGGAACTTTCCGTTATTATCATTCACCCTCCAACACTGTTCATATGTATCCACCGGAAATGGCTCCGTCACCTGCACCTCCTTCTACCCCTCCAACTCACAAAGCCAAGCCACAGATTCCAGCTGAGCGGGACAGGGAACCGTCCAAACTGAAACGCTCCTACTCCTCCCCAGATATAACCCAGGCTATACAAGAGGAAGAGAAGAGGAAGCCAACAGTAACTCCAGCAGTTAATCGGGAAAACAAGTAAGTTTATCCTAATTCCTAAAACTAGAATGATCTTCTATGTTTGAAAGTTACTCTGAACATACCAGCTTATTTATGTCAGGAGGTCAGAAATCTCTGTGGTTGGCTACAGCAGCCATTGTTATTTCCCATAGAGGAAAAAAGAGATCACTGGATTAAAATGTCCTTGGTTTTTCTCCCAAGTGCTAACTTAAATACGTCAGAGAAGACTATCATAAGTATTCATGTAGATATAAAGGTATACACGTTATTATATTTTAAGACTCCTAAGTAGGAAATTATGGTCCTCAATCTCCTTTTGAGGATCATAACTTACAGGCTTGTTGAGTTTGCCTTAGTGCAGCTCTCAAATTCTAAACTTTTTTTTGAGTTAGCCAGTAATAGGGGAGCAAACTTACATAGTATTAAAATAACAAGCATTGTACTGTGTATCAGCTCCTAGTCCTTATTCTGTTCCCTTTTCCTTCATTGCATTTCTGCTGTTCTCTTCACATGTAGTGATCAGTAGGTTCATGTAAGTTTCCCAAAACAGTGGTTCATTTAAATGTGTTCGTTTTATCCCTTTTTGAATTCTCAAATGGCTCTAGCTCATGACTGATAGGGTTATGAGATGAAAATTTTTAAGTCCACTTACCACTTCTGAATTTTCCCTTTCCGGGGAGGGGAATAGCTGGAAGTGCCAATACGGCGGTACCTCGGTACTTGTCATTAATTCATTCTGGAACTCGTGAGGAGTGCCATAACCGACAAGTCCAGAAGGGGGAAGCATTTTCTCTTGTGGGGCAGCATCATGACTCATATAAGTTCTAGCCAGTACGACGAGTCCCAAGCAAGTGCCGGATGCCGAAACATTTTTTTCTCGTCAAAACACGACGAGTACAGGGTTTGACGAGTTCTGAAGCCAGCGAGGGAGTGCCGAGGTGTGACTGTAAGTGGCAGCGCTTGTTCTCCTGTTTATGATCTGCAACCTCTCGGTTGCTGAGGAAGTTCAGCTGGGCGGTCTCTTTGGCCCTGTGGTAATACTTCCCAAAAATGTAGTTGACACGTATGTCTTCTGAGAATTTACCCTGCCAATTAGGGAATTATGTGGAGATATTTTTTCTTTAATCTGTAAATCTAGTTACAGATTTTAGGGCTTGCTATTAAAACTGGTGAAATTTAATTCCTTCTTGCATCATCATTCTTAATAAAATTTGTTAATTTGACAGTTTTAAAAACTATCACATATGCAGTTTATGTATTTTTATATATATTGAACAGAGACAGAGTTCATGAGTGCAAACACCTAGCACATGTGAAACAAAAAAGCTGACTGAAATACAGTTCAGCCCTAACTCATGTGGCTCAGTCGGTTGGGCATCAACCCACAGAGCAAATTCCCAGTCAGGGCACATGCCTGGGCTGTAGGTTCGGTCCCTGGTCGAGGTGTGTATGAGAGGCAGCCAGCCTATGTTTCTCTCTCACACCGAAGTTTCTGCCTTTCTTCCTCCCTCCCTTCTCCTCTCTCTAAAAATAAATATTTTTTAAAAATAAATATAAAAAATAAATGTTCTATGTCTGTGATGATAGAAATGTTTTGTATCTGTGCTACCCAGTATGGTAGTGTTTACTTTGGATTGTGACCAGTGTAAGTGAGGAGCTGGATTTTTTTAAATTTTAAATTTAAATAACCACCTGTGGCTAGTGGCTACCATATTTGTCAGCAGAGCTCTTGACTTTAGGGAATAGTATCCAAAGCACCTCCTGCCTCCTTTGATATCTACTCCACAGTAATACAGGGGTGGGCAAAAGTGGGTTTATAGTTGTGAGTATGCAAAACGTAAGTTTTTATTCTTGTATTATTAATTTATGTACTATTTTCCATATGAACTGTAAACCTGATTTTGCCCGCCCCTGTGTGTGTGTGTGTGTGTATGTGTGTGTGTAAAAATAATCCCTTTTTTGGCATTCTATTTGAGTTCAACATTTGGTAATACTAAACTTCCCAGGATCATTTAAAGGAGTTTGAAAGAGCCTTCTTTACTTGAAGACTCTACCTGTTCATGAGAAGGCAGAGAATCTCTCTTACAATGTATGTAAGAACCATGGACCCACACAAGAGGTGAAAGGTATTTGTTGCATGGGAAGGTCACAGAATATGTCACGTAGATATTAAATGTCCATAAGACCTAGTACCTTATGAGTCAGCTTATTAACAGTTTACAGGATTACTGTGTACTACGGTACACATGCTGGAGTTTGCTGCCATTTGTAATCTGAACCTTATTTTCACTTGCTGTGCATTCTAAGACATCTTGCACTCTTTTTCTTTCTCAGGCCCACAGGCTACCCTAAAGCTGAGATCACAAGGCTTTCTGCTTCTCAGATTCGAAACCTCAATCCTGTGTTTGGAGGATCTGGGCCAGCTCTCACCGGACTTCGTAATTTAGGAAATACTTGTTACATGAACTCAATACTGCAGTGCCTATGTAATGCTCCACATTTGGCTGATTATTTCAACCGAAACTGTTACCAGGATGATATTAACAGGTAAAGAAATGTCTTACTTCTTGCAATATAACGTTAAAAGGGTGATGTAACTACCCAGTTGCTTCCAGAGAAGTCAAATTAGGAAAGGCAAAAATACTTTTACTACACTAAAAATGTAGTGTAGCTCTACATTTTTCTTAAGATGTAGAGGAAAGCTTCTGATTGGTAAAGGACAGGCAGGAAGGGAGCAGTGCAAGAAGGCAAGAACCTTACTGCCACAACCGGCAGCCTGCTGGTGACGAAGAGAGTGCAGGGTTGGCACCAAAAAGAGGCGAGGTGGGGTAATCAGAGCAGGGCTCGGTTGGGCACTGGGCAGTAAACCTAGGAGTAAGCATGGTAGCGAGGGTTGTAGTATGTCCATAGTTTAATGTTGACATCAAGAACCCACTGTCCTTGACTTTTTTCAATTTCCTGTATTGCTTTTTGTACCTTTATTTGCCAAGGTCAAATTTGTTGGGGCATAAAGGTGAAGTGGCAGAAGAATTTGGCATAATCATGAAAGCACTGTGGACAGGACAATACAGATATATCAGTCCAAAAGACTTTAAAACCACCATTGGGAAGATCAATGACCAATTTGCAGGGTACAGCCAGCAAGATTCACAAGAACTGCTTCTGTTCCTAATGGATGGTCTCCACGAAGATCTAAATAAAGTAAGAAATTTGATTTTTCTAAATTGTAAAGGCTCTTTAGCGTTGCTCAGCACTGTAATCATTTTTTAAAATATTGGTATATTTATTAATTTTTAAAAATTGATTGTATGTGCCCTGACTGGGGATCAAACCTGCAATGTTGGCATATCAGGACGACACTCCAGCCAACTGAGCTACCTCGCCAGGGCTGCAGTCATTTTTATAGTAATTTAAAATTGTAGTTGGCGGTGGTTCATGTCTAGTGACTTTGTACTAAGGTGTGGAGCTATAAAACACATATCTGATAGGTCTAGTATTTGAAAAGAAGCATATGCAATTTGTATTTACTCACTAAAATGTTACCAGGTATTACTGTAATTTGTCAGTGTTAAAAGTTGTTGGAGATACTGTGTTTGTGATCTGTGTGTGCATGAAAGGGAACAGGATTCTATAAAAGATTAGCTATAGACAGCCTGAACGTCCTATTACACTTATATATTATTGCATGTTATATATGTACTTATTATAATCTGTTTGTATTATTCTTATTACATTTTTTCCTAAAATAAGAATTATTCCATGTAACCACATTGAGGCATGTATCTCTACAGAATGACCAATCTGTTTAAATACTATGGAGCCTTTTTAGCACCAGGCTGTCCTTCTCTTTCAGATACCTTTGAGGTCTCCCGCTGAACATACACATACGCATTACATGCATGTAGATGTGAATATGTATTCAGTGTGTATGTCCATACCTGAGACTAGCACAACAAAATCACATCTGTCTAGTTGCAACTGCGTGTGGCATGTCTGCCCTTTTTAAATAAAAATTTATTAAGCAGTTCCCCTAAGTTGCACCCTTTTGATAAAGCAGGTTTTGGTTTCTCGGGAGGCTTTTTTGGCTAGAATTTTGTAGTACTTAATAAGATTAGAACGCCTTTATGAAAAGAATCTGAAGTGTTTCTGAAACTGCAAAGTGTATTTAGTATAGTTTTTCAATTTTATATTTAAATGCTGACTTTGAGATATTAATATAGAGTTTTAAAAATCTTATTTCCAGGCTGATAATCGGAAGAGACATAAAGAAGAAAATAATGATCATCTTGATGACTTTAAAGCAGCAGAATACGCGTGGCAGAAACACAAGCAGCTCAACGAATCTATTATTGTTGCACTTTTTCAGGGTCAGTTCAAATCCACAGTACAGTGCCTCACCTGTCACAAAAAGTCTAGGACATTCGAGGCCTTCATGTACTTGTCTCTGCCACTAGCATCCACAAGTAAATGTACATTACAGGTACGTTTATAACTGAGGGAAAATGATCTGTGGAATAAAAGTGCTATTTATATACAGATAGAGATACACTTTTTTCAGCAATTTATTTCTGTTCTTTACCCCTATAAATATTTTATAGGTAAAAATCACACATAAATTATTTCAATTAGACCTATGTAGACTAGAAAAAAAATTCCCCAAACAAAAATTTTTTTTAAAGATACCAAAGTTTCTTATTAAATATGCTTTCAGAGATGCTAAATAATAGGTTTTTTAAAAAGTTTGTATTCTGAAGAAGTTTTTTTTCCGCAGATGTAGTCCCCTATTCAATCTGAGCTACCACAAAGACAGACAGAGAGCTTAGGGATTTTTTTCTTTCACATCCTAGTGCAAACCAAAAGAACGACATTAGGTTGTTCGAGGTCTATCGGTGGATGCAATGAAGAAGTTTTTTTAAGTTAACTTGGAAATTATATGTTGACTTCAGTTTAGGTATGCTTTTCGTAGAATTTGCTTCACATGGGGATATCAAATAAATACTTTATTTTCCACACCACAGCAGTGCGGTTTAGATCGCTTGTTGATCCCTTTTGTGCTAACTTCCTTGAGGATGTCATTTCTTCCACCAAGATGTCCCTGAGCCCCCAGGGAGAGGTTGGCGCCCTCAGGAGATGCAGGACTTCCTCCCGTCACCACAGGCGCCCCGCCACACTCCGCTGCCATTTAGGCTTGCTCTGCGTTCCTCACCAGGTCACAGACTGTGAGGGCGACGGTGGTGGTGTCCTAGTTACTGCTGTGTCCTTCCTGCCCGGCACGGTAACTTATGAATAGATGCCTAATGACACTGTTGAAGAAATGAATTAATGCGGATCTTCTACTACTTTTTGCCTTCCAGGATTGCCTTAGGTTATTTTCCAAAGAAGAAAAACTCACAGATAATAACAGGTTTTACTGCAGTCATTGCAGAGCCCGAAGGGATTCTCTAAAAAAGATAGAAATCTGGAAGTTGCCGCCTGTGCTTTTGGTGCATCTGAAACGGTAAAGGGCAAAAATTTTTCTACTTGTTTAGTACAGTTTAGGTGAAAGGACTCTAAATCCTTTATTCCAGGTCACTGTGGCACTGCCTCCTGGGATGCATAATCAAGAAGATTTACTGGCTAGGGTCGCGCCAGGGAAGTAAGGCAGAAATAATGGGACTCCAGTTCAGCTTAGTGTTGGCAGTAACAGAGCAAAATGACAGCACCAGTCTTGCATGTAATTCTGTCTTTAAAAAGTCAATGAAACTAAGTTATTCCATTAAATCATTACAAAACATCAAGAAAATATGTTAAAATGTTATATAGTGTAACTCTAACATATTAGCAGATAAAGTTTTTTTCAAACACTAAACATAGAAAGATTTAATCCTGAGCTGAAAATGAAATATGATTTTTTAAATTGTTATTTTAAAAGTAAAATTTTAAGGATGACATTGTTGAGTGCAGGCGTAGTTTTGTGCAGATTTTTCCAGCCAGTGAGAGACAGCTGGCGCGTCGTAGCAGAAGGGATGAAGGGAGAGGGCTATAAAGTGTGTGTTGGGTCTTTTGCTTCGATTCTGTCTTTATGTAATCCATCTGTGGAGTGGTAACTGAGTCATTTTTTTGAAAAACTTTTTAAAAGAAAATTCTGTCTTTTTATTCAGAGCTATAATCTTTGTTTCATCTTGTATGATTGGAGATTCTTAGGCAGTTATGTTCATTTTAACATTGACTAGTTCAAACTGCTCTTGTGTAAATTTTCTAACAAAATTGTTGTATCAGCTGTCCTTTTCTTGAGGACTGTGGAGATAAACACTATAGAAACGATTACACAGTTCTGTTAAAATTTTTAATGCTACATGTTACTCTTAAGAGAGTATCTGAAAATATAAAAGGTTCAGAATTCAGATTTTTAAAAATAATTCTGAAAGCACCGCATTACACCAACCAGAACGCCAGTATTTGGGTGTTTGAGGAGCAGAGTATGTCAAGGTGATGGAGTGGCATGCGTGCAGTCGCTCGTCTCCACGCTGCGTTTTCAAGCTTGCGTTTTCCCAGAAGTGCAAGCTTAAATCTAAGCAGCTCTCCTCAGTCCTTCCTTTGCACTTTTGTAGTGATTGACATCATAAATGTTGGTTTTCAGAACTTTTACTTTTCTAGAGGATGCATCTCACAAATCCAGGTAGTCAGAGATGAAAGGACCGGGTGTGGCCCTGTCTCTGCGCTGCAGCTGTGTGACTTGGGCAAGCCGTTCAGTGTGTGCGCACCTAAGTTTCCGCACTTATAAAATGGAAATGAAACCAAATGTTTTCAGGAGGTCTCTCCACTATTAAAATTTTGAGTGTGTGACTGAAGTGGATTTCATGGTCCTGGCTGAAAATCTAGATTGTTAATAAATGAATTAGGGCTCACTCTGATTCTTCGATCTGCCTTGTGACTGCTTTCTGCTTGGCCCTGCAGCTTTTCCTACGATGGCAGGTGGAAACAAAAGCTGCAGACATCTGTGGACTTCCCGTTAGAAAGCCTTGACTTGTCTCAGTATGTTATTGGTCCAAAGAATACTTTGAAGAAATACAACTTGTTTTCTGTTTCAGTAAGTATGTCATTAAACTGAATGCTTTTTCTTTCCAAGCAAACTAAAAATAGTAAGTTTCAGATGGGTCCTTACCTCATAGGAAAGAAAGAAAGAATAACATAAAGCTTTGAAATTACTGTTGACATACTTTAAATTCAATTTGAATTGACTTTCTATTTTGTTTGGCACAGAACCACTACGGTGGGTTGGATGGAGGCCACTACACTGCCTATTGTAAAAATGCAGCAAGACAGCGGTGGTTTAAGTTTGATGATCACGAAGTTTCTGACATCTCCGTCTCCTCTGTGAAGTCCTCGGCAGCTTACATCCTCTTTTATACTTCTCTGGGACCACGCGCAACCGATGTAGCCACGTAAGAAGAAGTAGGTTATGAGCTAGTTATCTTTGAAAAGGCCGAGCTACACGACTCCGGAAATGCTAATGAAGATGCTGGTAGCTGTAGCTGGCCGTTTAGGGGGGTTCTGAGACAGCGAGCTCTGTTACTGTGACCATGTATTCCGGGTCAGTGCTATTAGCAGAACACTGACTAACAACATTTAACAAGTATCGCAGCAAACACTTCTTAGAGGTACCACTTACTTCAAAACAACGTTTTGAGTTTGCTCCAAAGCTGAAATAATTAACTAGCTAAGCATTATTATTCTACTCGTCTAAAAACCACGTATCCTTTCTTTCCATTCTCACTGTTACAGCCTTTCCACCTTTCTGATTCCCAGCTTGATCTATGAATACCCTAGAATGATACAAAGCAGATAGGAATGTATGTGTATATATTTATTGCACACTTGCACATCAGACCGATTCACATAGCATAATATGTGGTCCTTTTGTGAAACCTAGAACTCAAAGGATTCCTTTTATTTTTTTTTCTTTAGGCCTATTCTGAGTAACTGCAGTGCTTTCTTAGGGAAATGACAGGGCAAAGCTATTTTTCTTTCGGCTTTGGGCTGTATTTGTGCACTGAATCTTTATTCTAAAAAAATAAATGGAGACTTTTCTTTAATTTTTTAAAATGAGAATTTTCATTTACACCTACATTAAAATCCTAATGAGAAAAATAATTTAAAATACTGTACGTGTTCTGTCTTTAATTTGTATTAGCAAATATAGGACAGTAGAACTATGGGCTTTATGCGCACACACACACTTTATCCCAATGCAGTGACTTAAAATTTAGTTCACTTACCCCGTTAGCATCAGGACTCAATCCCACTTTTCCTTTGACTTGGCCCAGACTGCATGCAGCACTTACGGTTCTCAGAGTCGGGAGTCACAGTAAGGTACAGTACTGAGACTCCTTCTGTCAGGGTAGCAGAAACCTTACAGTTAAGGTAAAAAGGACTAGGAGTCAGGCATGAGGGCAAAATGAGTTGCATTATGAACCACATCTTCACAAGTGATGTATTAAAAGAAATAGAGGGGCTTGGGATTTATCATGTACCTCAGAGACTCAGTTGCTATACCTGAACTCAGTTAAAGCACTCCACGTAAAAAGATTCTAAGGGTGCTTCTGAAAGATGTCACCACTGGTGGACTCCCAAGTAGAAGATGAAAGGATGAGTTTTGAATGCTGAAGTTGACAGCTTTTCATGTTCAGCAGTTAGTCTAAGGGATGTCGTTTCTTGGCTAAATTACCCGATCAGTTAGTTTTCAGTCACATTCTTAAGCTCACAGAGCCACTTGGACAAAAGTTCTTTTTGTTCCATTAAGTATCTTTGGAAAATAATTTGTGGGCTATATGTATGCACATATATATAATTATGAGATACTTTGACAAAAATCTACCCTAATACACATTGAATTTTGAAGCCTGAATTTCCTACGTAATCAGTAGTGCTTTTCTAAGCCCTTGGCCATCAGCATTGCATTACGTTCGGGCTGCGTTTTTCGGTGTGTAAGGACCCATGTTCCTGGCTTAGATTCACTTATATAAGGTTGCCCATGTGCCAGAAAGAAAAATACCAGTGATGCAAATAAGTTGCAAGAATTTAATAACAAAGCAAAACTTAAGTGCTAGTTTCTGATTGCTTGTTTTGCAACTTTCAGGAAACACCAATTTCCTAGCTCATGCATCTTTCTATAGGTATAGAAAAGGGCTGGCAGCTATAGAACAGGAGGTAGGCTGTAGCAGTTTGAACCGAAGTATCTGGAATCTCGCTGACTCGTGTATCGTCAAAGCTAAACCAGGCTCGGGTCACTGAGTTCTTGCAGAAAGCAGTGTAGTGGCCACCATCCAGATCACCAAAGTGGTTCTAGGGGAGGAAGGAAGGTCAGACTCAGTATTCATGTGCACATAGTCTACTGGGGGGTGGGGGAACCAAGAAATATTTTTCATAATTGTCCCTTATACTAAAAAGGAAATGATAATTGTGTTAAATTGAATCATACATCTAGCCTGACCTATATTGCTTCTCATTTTATTGAACTACTTACGTATTGTACCCATTGACTACTTAACAGAATCTGTGAATGAAATAGGATAGCACTTAGGACTGATACTTATCAGTTAATACTTACTGAGCACTTACTATACATAGACTGTTAAACATCAAATGAAATTTAAAAATAAGAAGATAGTCATCTTTCCTAAATGAGCTTTTAGTTTAACTTTGAAGACAGGCTAAAATAGACATGAAAAAGATGTGTAACAGTGGAACAAGACAGTGCTACAGCTGCAGGGTGCGGCCGTATGGTGCGAGGGTGTGCGCAGCCCTCCCCTCAGGACCCTGTTCACCCTTCCCCATCCTCACTGACCCCAGGCGCTGGCGAGCCGCCCTCTCAGGAGGTGGCGCAGTGCAGAGCAGGGGCTGGCAGACCGTTTGTCCGTGGGCCTCATCCAGCCTGCTGCTCGTTTTGTATGGCCTGTGAGTTAAGAATGCATTCTATATTTTTGTATGGTTGAAAAATCAGAACTATTTTGTGACATGTGAAAAGCCTACGAAACTCAGATTTCAGTGTCCTTAAATAAAGTTTTATGCGAACACAGCCATGCTCATTCTCTCGTTTCTCACTGGCTGCTTTCCCAGAGCAGGGAAATAGTTGCAGGAGAGACCATATGGCCTGCAAAGCCCAACACGTGCACTGCCTGGCCTCCTACAGAGTAAGTGCTGATCCCTGATGGTAAAGGAAGAAAATGGTTTTTTGTAGTCAGTTTTGACTGAATTCAGGTCTGATACTAAGGACCTTAAGGAAGTTATTTAACCTTTCTGAGCTTTAGTTCCTCCATCTGTTAAAATGGGGTAATAAGGTTGATCTCATATGGCCATTGTCACATATCTCCTATCATAGAGCGCGCACATGAACTTACTGCGTGTTCCCTTAGACCTTCATCTCTGCCCTGGCAGCGGTGTCCAACCTGTGGCCTGCAGGCCACATGCAGCCCGGGATGGCGATGAATGCGGCTCAACGCCAAATCGTATATTTACTTAAAACGAGATCTTTTTGTGATTACACATCACAATGTATTTACTGTGTGGCCCAGAGATGCCAAGAGGTTGGACACCCCTGGTAGAGAAATATTCCAAAGCTGACAAAGACCCGGTCCTGGTCCTTGCCATGTGAACTTGAGCTGACACACTTCAGTTTCCGTACTTATAAAATGGTGCCCATAATAGTGTGATGTAATTTGAATGAGAAAAAAGAAAACATCTGGTGGATAAGTAGTGCCCATACAATGAACTAATGTTCTGAAGCGATCAGACAGGAGTATAGTATTCAGTTTTGATGATTTAGTGTAAAAAAAAAAAAAAAAGAATATTGTCAAGTATTTTAAAAGACTTCCATTTCCAGGAATTATGGGAGATAATTAGCCTGAGAGCCTTAGTTATAAAGCTGAAAGGAATGCTGGATAAAACATGGTAAATACCCTTTGACCTGTATGGCTGACTTTAAAGACTTTCTAGTCAGAGTAAACCCCAGGGGCCAGAACCAGAGGAAGTAAGTAACATGATGTGTGGTGGACACTGTGACTGCCTCAGAGTAAAGATAATTCCTGGTGTTCGTAACCAAGGTGCTTCAGTTTTAAAGGTCACACAAGGACAGGAGGTAAAGGCTTAGGTCCCCACAAGGGAGGAGTTGGATTGAGGTCCATACACATACCCAGGACTCTTAAAGAGATTCACCCTCAATAAAAGGATAAACTAGGGAAGGGGGATGTCCCATCCTTTAGTGCTTGCCTTAGCTTAGGCTGTGGGTGCAGAGCAGAAAAGTCATTTCTAGAAGTGTGTTACCACAGACTGTGGTTTGAGAATCCTGTGAATCTAGTGTGAGAAGCATTTTGTGGATGCCAGGCAGAAGGAAAGAGAATTTCTGGATTGATGCATTATAATTCAGGCTGCATAGGATACCCACATATAAAACCCCAGCGATGTTGAGCTCACTATTCAAAATTACAGAACACACAAGGAAACAATTCACCATGAGAAAGAGTCAGAAGGTAATAAATGCCAAGATTAAACCACTAGGACTAAAGAGAATGGAATTATCGAATGGAGACTACAAAGAACATTTAGAATTATTATAGACAAATGGCAGAAGGAGGCAAACTTTAAAAGAACTAAATAGAACCTCCAGAAATGAAAAATGTACTACTTTCAAATTAAAAATTTAGTGTAGAGTCCAAGATGGTGGCTGCTGAGCTTGCCACCTCCCAAGAACACACAATGTACACTAATATTTAGAGGCACTCCTGAGAGACAACTGAGGGCCAGTTGAACAGCTTCTGCAGACAAATGAGAGAACACAGAGAGAAGGTAGGGGGACCACAAGAGCCCTCCGGAGCTGAGGGACTCTACAGAACCAAAGGGACCAGTGACTGCCACTCTTTACCTTTACCCTATGCTTGGATAGAGGGTGGGAGTTCTAGGCAGGTACTCTGGTCGATCTGCAGGGCTGCTATTGTGCATCCCCAGCCATTCCAACAGGAAAAGCAAGGTGCCATAGTGCATGTACATATAGGACTCCTCCACCGGGAGATGAACCTCCCCCCCTCGGGTATGGCAGGGCGCACACACAGGGCTCCCCCACCAGGAAGAGTGCAGTACCAGCACGGTGCTGCAGTTCCTGCATGCAGAGCTGCCCCCTCCCGAGAAACTGCCAAGACAGGGTGGTGCTGCTGCATGACCACAGAGGGATGCCTCATCCGGAGAAAGTGCGAAACTGGTGGGGTGCCACTGAGCATACTCAGGACTGACACAGCCAGAGAGAGTGCAAAAGTAGCAAAGTGCAGTGCGCACACAGCTGCCCTGTCCAGAGGAAGTGAAAGTAGTAGGCACTGCCACATCGCACTCAGAGAAGCCCTGCTCAGGCCAGGCTTGGGCACAGCAGGCAGCCCCTCCCAGATCAGAAGGGCACACACAGAAGGCTGCCCTGCCTTGACTCCATTCTGGCTGTGGACGGGCAGAACAATAGGAGCTACCACATGTGAGTGCGCCAGACTGCCATGCCTGGAACCCATTGCCTCTGGTTAGGAAGCATGCCCACCCGCATCACAGCTGGATTACCAAAGGCATCCAGCGCACAGTCAGCAGGCCACTGTTTCTAGATCAGGAAAGATAGCTACTTTTAACTATAGGAAGAAACACAGTCAAACAAAATGGGGAGACAGAAAAATTTGCCCCAAATGAAGAAACAAGAAAAAAACCTTAGGAAAGAACTTAATTAAATGGAGATAAATAATGTGCCTGAAAGAGACACTGAAATAAAGAACAGACTGATGATAACCAGAGGGGTGGGGAGATAGTGGGGAAAATAGGCAAAGGGTCATTCATCAAGGAACATGTATAGAGGACACATGGACAAAGCCAAAGGGGATTGGATCAAGGGCGGGAGGCAGGGATGGGTGTGGTGGGGGATTTGAGAATGGGGGTGGAATATAGAGACAACTATACTTGAAAAACCATTAAAAAATTCAAACAACATTTGCATTTTAGAATTTCAAAAAGAAGAGACAAAGGGATAGAAAGTATATTTGAAGAAATAATGGCTGAAAACTTTCCTAATCTGGGGAAAGAAACACATCGAGGTCCAGAAAGCACAGAGAGCTCCAAACAAGATGAGCCCAAAGAGGCCCACAGCAAGACATGCTGCAATTAAAATGGCAAAGGTTAGGAATAAAGATACATCTTGAAGGCAACAAGATGGAATTGAGTCACATACAAGGGAAACCCCATAAGGCTATCAGCTGATTTCTCAGCAGCAACTTTACAGGCCAGAAAGAACTGGCAGAAATACTTCAGGTGCTGAAAGACAGGAACATGCAACCTCCCAGCAAGCATATCATTCAGAATTGAAGGAGAGACCCAGAGTTTCTCAGACGAACAAAAACTAAGGAGTCTACCCACCACAACTAAACTAGCTTTATAAGAAATGTCAAAGTGTCATCTTTATGCCAAAAAGTCATAACCATAAATGAGAAAATTCAAGAAAGTAAAGAACTCACCATTAAGGCAAATATATAATGAACACAAGGAATCAACCACTTAAAAATTATTATGAAAGTTAAAAGACAAAAGTAGAAAAATTAACTATAACTACAAGTAGGGGATACACAAAAAGATATAAAACGTGGTATCAAGAACATAAAGCGCTAGGGGGAGTAAAGATGTAGTGCTTTAAGAATGCATTTGAACTTCAGTGCCTATCAACTTAGAGTAGACTGCTGTAGATACACCAGATGGGTGTGTGTGTGTGTGTGTATACATATACATATACACATACATGTGTACAAACCAAAAACCTTCAAAAAATACACACACAAAAGAGAAGGGAACCCTAACAAAATACTGAAGAAAACCAGCAAATCAAAAGGAAAGTCATTGAGAGAAGAAAGCAACAGAGAACAACAAAACCACAAAAAAATTAACAAAGCAAATAACCTACGAATAAATGAAGGTGGACTAAATGTTCCAATCAGAAGACATAGGTTGAACTTCCAGTCAAGACGGTGGAGGATGTACAGTCCACTTGCCTCCTCCCATGACCATATCAAAAGTATTTCTAAATTAAACAACCATCATTAAGAACCACCTGAAGACTAGTATTCCTATAACTAAGGATATAAAGAAGCCATGTCAAGACTGGTAGGAGGGGTGATGATACAGAACAGGCAGGTCCCACACCCATGGTGTGGCAATTAAGAGTTGGGAAGGCTATCTCAGCTATGAAAGTCCCCCCTGAGAAGGGGTCCCAGCTTGACACCAACCTTGTGAACCCAGGGCATCATGCCAGGACGAAGAGTTCCTAAAGGGATTTCGTGCATCTCGCAGTGGGAAGTGTAGCCCTAATGTTTCACGTCTAAAGAGAGCACGGACTCTTGTGGAACATAAAGACGGCAAGCAGGGCCCATGTATGTGACAGCGGAATTTCCTGTGGGGAAATCAGGTTGGCATATTCTTAGATTTAAAAAAAAAACCTTGCTCTTGCTAAAACCTCTCTCTCCTTGGATCAAAAGAACTTATGCTAATGCATGCTTAGCTTCTTCCCGCTAGTGTTTATGGTCCTTTTGAATTCAGCCCAAGCCTGTTGCCCTTCCATTTGCATATCTCTCCTTTTGATGTACCTTCCTGAACCATCTACCGCCTAACTCGAACCTACAACCTGTGCATAAGTTAATGAAGACCATTTTGATGTGAATGTCCCCTGAAACAACAATAAAAGGCTGGGCTAAGTTACTCTCCGGGCCTCTCCCATACCATAAGGGAGGGATCGTGTGGTTCCGGATCTCTACTCCAGTGTGTTTCTGTGTGAGCTTATTCATGCATCCATCATAGCCATACAAATTCTGCTGGCCAGAATTCGCAACAAGTCCCCATAACATCTAGCTATGCAAACCAGCAGGGACTGCATCTGAGTGAGATGAAGGGCTCTGGAGTCAGAGGCATTCCTCTTGAAGGGCCATGCATGGACTCACTAGCTTCCCGACTCACTTGTTCTTGACTCCAGTGTGGGGTGGCAGCTCAAAAAGTGCCAGCATTAGTGGCAGCCAGCCTTGGTTTGCAGTGTAGCCTCTCCAAAGCACATCCAAGTCCAGCACAAGTGGAAACCAACTGCAGCTCCCACCAGGTGGCCCCAAGGTGGGCACAAATGGTGGCTGAAATTGGCCTACACTAGAGTCCCTTCTAAGAAGCTCTGGAACCAACACACGCAGTGGCCACCTTCAGACCACACCACCAACCAACCAGCTCCATAAATGACACACCTGAAGGGTGGACTTGGCTGGCACCACAGCCTAGCTAAAGCAACTCCTGCTCCACAGGCTCATCCCCTTGTCTGCTGTGCTCATGGCCAGTCCTCACAGCCAGTCAGCCTGAGGATCAATCCCTCCCACTGATGTGCCAACAGCAGTAAAGGCTCAACTATAACCAGGAGACATGGACTACTCATACAAGGGACACCCTTGGAGCACCCAGCTCAGGTGAACAGGGAGACTATGCCACTGGCCTCACAGGACGCCTACTACATAAGGCCACTCCACCAAGACTGGGAGACATAGCAGTTCTGCCTAATACATTTAAACAAATAGGGAGGCAGCTAAAATGAGGAGGCAAACATGTATCAAATGAAAGAACAGGAAAAAACTCCATAAAAAACTAAACAAAATGAAGATAAGCAATCTACCAAACAGAGTTCAAAACACTGATTATAAGGATTCAATAAACTCACGGAGGAAATAGATGAACTCAGTGAAAACTTATAAAACAGAGAAACCATGAAAAAGAACCAATTAGAAATGAATACAATAACTGAAATGAAGAGTGCATTAGAGGGAATCAACAGCAGCTAAAGCAGAACATGACATCTCTGCTCTGGAAAACAAAGTGCAGAGAAAAACCAAATGAAAGAGCAAAATAAATAAAGAATTTTTAAAAATGAGAACAGTTTAAGGGACCTCTGGGACAACATCAAGCATTCCAACATTACCATCATAGAGGTGCCAGAGGAAGAGAAAGCAAGGGATTGAAAACCTATTTGAAGAAACAATGACAGAAAATGTTCTAATCTTGTGAAAGAAATGGACACACAAGTCCAGCAAGTGCAGAGATTCTCAAACAAGATGAACCCAAAGAGGCCCAAACCAAGACCATATCATAATTAAAATGCCAAACGTTAAAGATAAAGAATTTCTTAAAAAATTTAAATATGTTTACCGATTTTAGAGAGAGAGGAAAGGAGAGGGAGACATAGAGAAAGATGTGAGAAAGAAATATCAATTGGTTGCCTCCCATACACAACCTGACCAGGGATTGAACCCACAACCTAGGTATGTGTCTTGACTGAGAATAAAATCCCCAACCAATTGCTGTATAGAACACCACCACTCCCACCAACTGGGCCACAGTGGCCAGGACTACAGATAAAATCTTAAAAGTAGCAAGAGAAAAGTGATTAGTTACACAAGGGAGCTCCCATAAGACTGTCAACTGATTTCTCAACAGAAACTTTGCAGGCCATTTAGACTGGATTGGCACAAAAAACTCAAAATGATGAAAGGCAAAGACCTACAACCAAGAGTACTCTATCCAGGAAAGCTATCATTTAGAATAGGAGGGCAGATAAAGTGCTTCTTAGATAAGGTTAAGTTAAAGGAGTTCATCATCACCAATCCCTTTATTATATGAAATGTTAAAGAGACTTATCTAAGAAATAGAAGAAGATCAAAAACTTTGAACAGCCCTGGCTGGTGTAGCTCAGTGGATTGAGTGCGGGCTGGGAAGCAAAGGGTCTCTGGTTCGATTCCCAGTCGGGCCTGGGTTGCGGGCCAGGATCCCAGCGGGGGGCATGTGTGGGGCACACAGGAGGCAACCACACATTGATGTTTCTCTCCTCTCTCCCTCCCTTCCCTATCTTTAAAAATAAATAAATAAAATCTTTATTAAAAAACCATGAACAGTAAAATGACAACAAACTCACAACTCTCAACAACTGAACCTAAAAAACAAAAACTAAGCAAACAACTAGAACAGGAACAGAATCACAGAAATAGAGATCACGCAGAAGGTTATCAGTGGGGAGAGGAAGGGGGAGAATGGGCGGAAAGATACAGGGAATAAGAGCACAAAATAGATAGGAGAAGGTTAAGAGTAGTATAGGTAATGGAGAAGCCAAAGACTTATAGGAGACATGGACATGAACAAAGGCGGTGGGGGGAATGTTGGAGGGAGGAGGGGGGAGCAGTGCAGGGAGGAGGAGGATAAAGGGGAGAAAAAAATTGGGATAACTGTAATATCATAATCAATAAAATATACTTAAAATTTTTTTTAAATTTCCCTGGCTGGCATAGCTCAGTGGATTGAACATGGGCTGCAAACCAAAGCGTTGCCAGTTCGATCCCTGGTCAAGGCACATTCCTGGGTTATGGGCCTGGTCCCCAGTGGGGGCCACGTGGGAAGCAACCACACATTGATGTTTCTCTCCCTCTCTTTCTCTCTCCCTTCCCCTCTCTAAAAATAAATAAAATCTTTAAAAAAATAAAATATTAAAAATAAATTGAAGAGGCAGTACTTCTAATACATTTTAGGAGGCCAGTATAGCCCTGATACCAAAACCTCACATGATAACACTAGAAAATAAAACTATAGACCAATATCTGTGATGAATATGGATATGAAATCCTAAAAAAAAAATACTAATGAATTGAATAAAACAATATGTTAAAAAAATAATACACCACAATCAAGTGGTGTTCATTCCAGGGGCATAAGGATGGTTCAACATATGCAAATTGATCAATGTAACATATCACATTAACATAACAAATGATAAACATCAACATTTTAATCATATGATCATAGCGACACATGTAGCAAAAGAATCTGGTATGATACAAAACCCATTTATGATAAAAAACACTCAATAAAATGGTTATAGAAGGAAAGTATCTCAACACAACAAAGGCCATACATGACAAACCCTCCGCTAATATCACATTCAATTGTGAAAAACTGAAAGTTGTCCCACTCAGGAACAAGACCAGGGTGTCCACTCTCACCACTCTTACTCAGCACAGTCCTAGCCAGAGCAAGCAGGAGAAATAAATAAAAGGCATCCAAATTGGGAATGGAGCAGAACTGTCACTTTTTGCAGATGACACAATTCTTTATATAGAAAACCCTAAAGACTCTACCCAAAAAATTATTAGAGACAATAAACACATACAGTAAAGTTGCAGGATACAAAATCGATACACAAAAATCCACAGCTTTCCTATATGCTAACAATGAAATTTCAGAAAAAGAAATAAAAAGAAAACAATTGCTTTTGTAATTGCAACAAAAATACAGTACCTAGGAATAAACTTAACAAAGGATGTGAAGGACCTATATCCTGAAAACTACAAAACATTATTAAAGAGATTCAAGAAGACACAATGAAATGAAAAGATATGCTGTGTTCATAGGGTGAAATAATCAACAGTTAAAATGTCCATATTACCCAAAGCAACATACAGATTTAATGCAATCCCCATCAAAATCCCAGTGACATTTTTTATATAGAACAAAAAAATCATCAGATTTGTATGAAACACAAAAGACCCCGAATAACCAAAGCAATCCACAGAAAAAACAATGAAGCTGGAGGTATCACACTCTCTGACTTCAAATTACACTGCAGAGCAACAATAATCAAAACTGCATGATTCTGGCAGAAAAACAGACACACAGATCAATGGAACAGAATTGAGAGCCCAGAAATAGACCCACATGTATATGGGCAATTGATTTTTGACAGAAGAGCCAAAAACATGCAAAGGAGGAAAGAAAGGCTCTTCAATAAATGGTGCTGGCAAAATTGGAAATCCACATGCAAAAGAATAAAACTAGACTTCTGTTTGTCCCCATATACAAAACTTAAATGGATCAAAGACCTAAATATATGACCTGAAATGAAAAATTACACAGAAGAAAACATAGGAACTAAACTTATGGACCTTTTTAGGATTTTAAGAATCTGACCCCAAGGGCAAGGAAAGTAAAGGCAAAAATAAATGAAGGGGACTATATCAAACTAAAAAGCTTGTGCAGAGCAGAAGTAACCACCAAGAAAACAAAAAGGCAACCAACTGAATGGGAGAAGATATTTGCAAACAACAGCTCTAACCAGGGGCTAATATCCAAAATATATAAAGAACTCAAACAATCCAACACCAAACAAACAGTCCAATTAAAAAATGGGCAGAGGACCTGAACAAACACTTCTCCCAAGAAGACATACAAATGCCAAGAGATATATGAAAAGATGCTGAACTTCACTAGCTATTAGGGAAATACAAATCAAAACTACAGTGATACCACCTCACACCTGTGAGGATGGTTATAATTAACAAGACAAGTAATAACAAGTGTGGAGAGGTTGTGGCGAAAAAGGAACCCTCGTTCACCACTGGCGGAGTGCAAACTGATACAGCTACTATGGAAAACAATATGGAGGCTCCTCAAAGAATTAAGAATACAGATACATGGCCCAGCCACCCCTCTTGTGGTTATCTACTTGAAAAATTTGAAACATTTATTCTAAAAGTTATATGCACTCCTATGTTCACTGCAGCATTATCCATGGTAGTCAAGACATGGAAACTGATGTGTCCTTAAATAGAGGATTCTGTAAAAGAGATGTGGAAATACAAGAGTGGGCAATCACTAGCCATAATTACCTAAAAGATAAATCATAAGTAAGGATATGAAATAATTTTAAAAATACAAATAAATAGTACCATAATAAATAAATAATTAATAATACAAGAACAAACTCTGTTTCATGTACTCACAACCAAAAGCCAACTTGTGCCCTACTGTGTGTATACAGTAGACTGCTACTCAGCCATAAGAAAGGATGAAATACTGCCATTTGTGACAACATGTATGTATCCTGAGAATATCATGCATGCTAAGCAAATAAGTGAAGCAGAAAAAATTAAGAACCACATGGTTTCCCCCATATGTGGGATATAAAACTGAAAGCAACAAATGAGCAGAGAAGAAAAACAAAAACTCTTAGACACAGACAAGAGGATAGTGGCTACCAAAGGGAAGGAGGGATGGGTTGTATAAAGGATGAAGGGGGTCAAATATATGGTAACAGAAGGAGATTTCACTTTGGATGGTGGGCGCACAGTGCAATATACAGATGATGTATTATGGAATTTTACATTTGAAGCTTGTATAATCTTATTAAACAATGTCACTCCAATAAATTTAATTAAATAAATAATAAATAAATTACATGGAGAAAAAAAGACAATAATAGTAATTAGGTCATCAGAATTGTAGTGTTCCAAGATCCTTCCATTTGTTTGAGACAAGAGTACATGATCTTAGCTAACTTAAGGCTTTAAATCAGGTATGGAAGTTGAAGTATTAAGTAAGTGTAATTGCAAAAGTATCTAAATAAAATGTAGGAGAAGGATCCAAGGTGGCAGAGAAGTAAGTAGAAGCTACACTAACCACCTCCCAGGACCAATATGGGATTACAGCTAAATTGTGGAGAAATCACCCTGAATAACCAACTGAACCTTCACTGGAGAGAAGCCTTACAAACAAGGACGGACAGAAGAAACCATTTCACCACAATGAGACTGGTAAGGAGTGCAGAGGAGGAGCAAGAGGGTTGGCTGGGCTCCCACAGAAGGCAGCTGAAGTTCCAGAGGGATATTTCAATGGCCAGGATTCCCTCTGAGAAGTGTGGGGTCTGAACCCAAGCTGGGCTCCCCAGCCTACAGCACCAGAGGTGGAAAGGACTCAGATAAAAGCAGCTGTGGAAAGCAGCAGGGTTTCTCTGGGCCAGGGAGAAATGGCTAGAGACACAGAGAGCCTCTTAAAGGGTCAATGCACAAAATTCAGTTTGCAGCCACTATCCTGGGTTCTGACAGAAGGAGATCAGAGTGTACTAGAGATTTGCGAGGAGAGTCTGGGACTGGTGGCTCTGGGGAGAAAGCTGAAGGGACAGCCACCATGATCTCTGTGCTGAGTCATTCCCCATACCGCAGAGGCAGTCTTTCTCAGGCAGAGCACTCCTCTCCAAGTGGCATTGGCCTGAGGGGAAGCAATAGCCCTGCCCACAGGAATTATTCTGCCCCACCCTGAGATGCTTAAGCTGAGCTGCTGGATTCTGCTTAAGGCCATATTACTGATCAGTTTAACAACTAAGGCAGAAAATACAAAGAAGCAGTCAAAATGGAAAGACAAAGAAACAGGCCCCAAATCAAAGAACAAGAGAATTCTCCAGAAGAAGAACTAGATAAAATGGAGGCAAGCAATTTATCAGATAGAGAGTTTAGAGTAATGATTATAAGGATACCCAACAACATGAAGAAAGACATAGAAACCATAAAAAGGACCAGTCAGAAATAAAGAATGCAATATCTGAAATAAATAATACACTGGAAGGAATAAACAGTAGGTTAGATGAAGCAGAGGA